>LR132708.1:0-13542 GCA_900634815.1 Paradendryphiella salina | reverse complement strand
CTCCCCACGTCCCCCTTCTATTCTACTCCAAGCCACCCGCCTCTGCTCCGACACCCCTCCACCTAAACCCCCATCCCTTCCCCACAGAAACTCAATAGTAGTAAATTCCGAGCAAAAAATACCCCCAGATTGGATACAGCGAGACTCAAACCCGCATTTCTCCAGGCGGATAGATTCAATAGCCCACCCATACAGTCCGGTTTCAGACAGACCGTAGTGCGCCTTGACTGTCAGACTCCATACCCTTTAGCATAATCTGATAGAAAGATATGGTGGGTTTAGGTAGATGTATATGACAACTGGCGGGAAAAAGCGAGTGGAACAATGGTGGTGCTTTCTGACAATGGCGAAAGAGCGGTATGAGTTTGAAGGTGAGAGAAATTAGGCGCTAATGATTGCATCACTAGTAATGGTGAGGCTTGATCTAGTGTATGCTACTCTGAGTATGTACTATCTTGTTTTATCACTGTATGCTTGGGTCCTGCGATGTTGTGTCATAACGTGGAACCAAATCATCAAGACAAGGCGGCGTCGGCGGCGGTATATTCATGTGCACATATCCCCATATTTTGACCCCAATTAACGTCTTTGATATTGGCAGTTGACAAGTTACGTACAGCTTTGCCCTTCCTCGAGCACGTCGCTAACTCAACAACTCCTTAATATCTTCAATCCTCTGAACACGCTTCTCCTCATCCGACATCATACCCAACGAACTCGCACTGCACATGAAAAATTAGCACAAAATCCAAACTCCGCGTCCTCTTCTAGACAAGGAGGTAGGGAGCGATGATAAGGGATATAGTGTACTCACATAAACTTCTTCCTCTCCTGAATCCTCAACATCTTCTCCTCAATACTCCCTTCAACACAAAACCTCACGACCCTCACTTCTCTCTCCTGCCCCATACGATGCACGCGATCAATCGCCTGCGCCTCGACGGCAAAGCTCCACCATGGATCCATCATGTACACTTTATTCGCACACGTCAGATTGAGGCCCACGCCGCCCGCGCGCAGACTGAGCAGCAAGACGTAGGGTTTGGTGGAGCTGGTGAAGTCGGTGAGGATCTGTGCGCGCACTTTTTGGCTGATGGAGCCGTCGAAGCGCAGGAAGGGGATGTGATCGCGTGTTAGCGCCGGCTCGATTAAGTCGAGGAAGGAGGTGAATTGAGAGAACACTACTGTTTTGGCGTTGGGCTCTTCTTTGCGTGTTTTCTTGAGATGCCCAAGTAGGGCTTGAGTTTTTGCAGAGCCGGAGAGGCCGATGCGCCGGAGACTGATGCGCGGCGTTTGCGTGGCAGGTGGTAGTGGTGCGCTGGCGGGGCGAAATGCATAGTTGGGATCGTTATCTTCGGGAATGTAGTCGTGACGGACTACTTCGAAGACGTCACGGGCGTTGATGGGCTCGCGGCAGTTGAAGCAGCGTGGTATCTCGTTCTTGTCGCGTTGGTGGGCGATGTAGTTTAACAAGCACTCTTTGCAGGCTGAATGCCAGCATCCAGTGACGGCTTGCTCAATCATGGGTTCTTCGGCGCAGATGGGACATTCAGCCTCTGCTTCGTCTTGGATCTGTTTCAAGACATGGGCACCAAACTTGTTCACGTCCTGATCCCCTTCGGCTGTGAAGCGCTCGATGAGGCTAGAGAGGTCCATGTCGTCTGCTAAGCCGTTTGCAAGGTCAGACGCGAGGCTGGCATCTTCTTCGTCAGCAACGAGATCCGCTCTTCGTGTGAGGATGGGATGGCAGCATGATTGCCGTAGCCGGAGGATCTGGGCAAAGAGGGTTGTGTACGACTTCATCAGGGTACCAGCTTCTGCGTTGGCGCTGAATACGCTCTTCGCGCGCATATAGATATGATCGTACACATCTCGCTCGTCCTGTGACAGCACAATCTTCTCAACATCGATGGTCCGTGGTGGCAATGGCACTAAAGCCTCACCGTCAGGAGTCTTCATGTCCTTGGTTCGACGCAGCACCAGCGGTTCGAGTACTGTTTGCACAACATTCAGGGCACGCACAAAGTCGCCAGACTCGAATGGAACAGTGATGAATGTCTTCCAGAATGAAAAGTTTGCCCATGGCTCGACCTTTAAGAAGCGGACTAAACTGAACAGATCCTCCAAACGGTTGACAATGGGAGTTCCTGTAAGCGCCCAGCGATGTTTTGCGCTGAGCTCATAGCATGCCTTTGCTGTTTTTGATTGCCGATTCTTGATGTAGTGTGCTTCGTCGAGGATGAGTCGGAAGTACTCCAGTGAGAAGATGCCACCGTGGGAGCCCCGGTTCCCATCTTGTGCAACGACCTGATTGTATTCTGACAGCACAGTACCATAGCTCGTGATGATAACGTTCGGTGCATTCGCTGCATTGGAAGCACAGCACAGCTTTTGCAGATTTACTGCCTTCTCGGAGCCGTAGTAAACCATAGCTTTCAGTGTGCCCTCTTTCGAAGCCTTCTCGGCTTCGCCATGCCATTGCGCCAAGAGAGACATTGGGGCTACAACGAGGGTGGTGTACGGAGCAGGTTCAACAGCAGCACTAGCCTTTTGCAGTCGGGGGAGGGATTTTGGTGTCGCCAGTGCGCTATCGCTGCTTACTGCGGTTCGGTGGGTGTGAATCAGACTGAGCATTTCGATAGTCTTGCCCAGACCCATTTCGTCAGCGAGAATACCACCCAAGCAATTCTGCTCTTGCTTTGGGAACTCCAGAGACAGCTCGCCAGAGTAGGGATTGACATAGAACATGTTCTGGTCTTCGATAGCTGGTAGAGGCTGGTTGTTCGCATCCTGAGTCGGCCATTGGTACTCCTCCCATAATGGGTGCATCGACATCTCTTTGTCTTCAATCGACTCATCCTTTTCTTTACTGACCATCCAAAACAATGCTTGTTTTTGGTATTTTCGGAGGTCCATACAGAAAGTACTGGCAGGGTCCATTGTCGGGGTGTTGAAATCGAAGGATTGCGCCTTTTTGTATAACGAGTCGAGCTGATCTTGTTCCAGCTCTTCGCCCTCCTCAGTTTCGTCTGGGGGCGGCGAGGATGTGGGATCAGCAGGCGTCGAAGGAGTTGCCGATGTACCACTCTTGGGCTTTGGCCTTGGCTTTTCGCCTTTCTTATCGTCGCTCTCTGCGGCCTGTAATAGTCCCTGCCGTTTGTGTTTCGCTGTTGTCTCGTTCTCGCGCGTGGGTTGTAGATTGATGGCTTCGAATAGCTTGACGAGGCCGACCTGCCTCAATCGAAGGTCTCGCTCGTCGGATGACTCTTTTTCCTCAAACAGGTTGATCTCTCGGTTGTTGTCAGGCTTTGCAAACTTTCGCTTGTCAAATGCGCCTCGTAGGAAATGGGCCTGGAGTTGCAGGTAGACGGTATCTCCGGTCCGCAGTTTATCCGGAGTGTATACGACAGAGCCCTCGAAAGAGCATACCTTCTGGTCTAGTAGAACAGATGTCCATGACGCTGTATCGTTGTCGAGTCTTCCCACTTCTTCGCCCCGCTCATTGGTAAAACGCACGACAATGTCGGGCTTTTTGAGTTGGATGACCTTCTTGGCCTTGTTGAGCTTTGGTTGCGGCCTTACGCGCTCAATCTTGACCCTCTCATCGTGCTTGAGTAGGCCTTTCCCGCTCTTGGTCGCCCATGCGGCAGCGCCAAAAGAGCCAATATATCGCTTGCTGGGCATGTCGCGTACTACGATCGGGGTGGAAGAGCCAGACGCTGGCGTGGAGGGATTTGAGACGTCGGATTCGGTGCGCTTGAGCGAGCTCGCTATCGTCATCTGAACAGGTTGTGGGCGAGGCTGGAAGATTGGCGCGGGGGTTCGTGAGGGCATTGTACTCCAAGAACCATCCAGGTACAGATTGATTGCTCGCTGCACATCGCTTGCGCTGACGTCCTTTAGCGTTTGCAGTGTAGTGTTAGGAAGTTCTCCAACGACAGCCTGAAGCATTGTAACATCAAAACTGCCAAAATCTGTCTCCCCCTCGGCCGGCACCGCTTCGTCATCGTGAGGCTGTGGTGGCGGCGACGATGGAGGAGGGTCGGTGGGTTTGGACCGCACCTGAACAGGCGAAGAGTCTTCTGAGAAGAATCGGCGCTTCTTGAGGGGCCGTTCGTCGGGATGTGGCGATTGCATGGCGTTGTTGTCGGTCGCTGTACTTTTAGCCGCATCCAAAGTGTTCAGACGCGTCGACGCGCTTTCCCGAACCCACATGGCCTAAAGTGCGGGTGATCGACGTGATAGCGTCATACACGTCAACCAGTCGCTGCAGACCCTGTGCGCCTTACCACGAGCACTTGATACTGCCCCAGGTTTTGCCCTTTTGCTTGCTGCTTGAGCCAAAGCTTTCGTTCGTTTACAGTCTTCAATCCAAGTTTGCGATGGCTGTTTGCACCGTATCGTAATTGTTGATTGTTGTAAAAAGTTTCAATGCCACCACCGAGGCTCCGCACAGCTCCTCTCGGGCACATACATCTCTACCCACAACCACAGCGGAGACTGTTCCATGCTTCGCCATGTCTCCAAAGCACCACAAAACCCTCGGAAGATGAGGTCGCGAGAGCCCGCGCATATTGCGCAAATCTAGTCCGGTATTCACACCTCCGTCGCTACACAACGCCTTTCGTTGACCATGTGCAGAACATACGATGCGCCCTCGCACGTCCTGCAAACTTTCATATCGCACTCCTCTCGCGATGCCTACCTTGCTATCCGCGCCTTCAATGTCGATGTTGCCCGCGTCGCTGATACGACGAGTACCACTACTATTGGCATGATGCGCATGCAATTCTGGCGGGACACTGTCACCAAAGCATTAGCAGGAACCCCACCCAAAGAGCCAGTCGCCATCCTATTAGCGCAAGCAGCCGAGCAACTGCACGAGCGCTCGGGAGGGAAGGCGCGCTTGAGCAAGAACTGGCTCCATCGCATCATCAACACGCGAGAACAGTACTTGGGGAACCCGCCATACCCAACTCTCACCGCATTGGAGGCTTATGCCGAGAACACATACTCGACCATGTTGTACCTCACACTCTCGGCCTTACCCCAGGCATCCCTTACAACCGATCACATCGCATCACACATCGGCAAGGCAATGGGTATTGCAGCCGTGCTACGAGGTATTCCTCTCATCGCATTCCCCCCGCAACAACCACTCGGCACCAGCAACTCCATGACGGGCCAATCGGGCCCCACTCAAGGCGCCGTCCTCCTTCCCCTCGACATAATGGCCGAATCCTCTGTCCGCGAAGAAGACGTCTTCCGACAAGGCGCTGCTGCCCCCGGTCTCCGTGACGCCGTCTTCGCTGTCGCCACGCGCGCAAACGACCACCTCATCACCGCACGCGAGATGTTATCGAAGTTAAGATCGGAAGGCACGCTGGGCCATGATTTCGAACACCAGAATGAGGAAGAACATCAATATAGCGCGCAGCAGTTGAACATGGGACAGGAGGCCCAGCTGAAGGAGGTAGATCAGGCTTTTGGTGTCTTCATGCCCAGCGTTGCGACGCAGGCTTGGCTGGACAGGCTGCAAGCTGTCGACTTTGATGTCTTTGATCCTGCATTAAGGAAGGTGGATTGGAAGTTGCCCATGAAGGCTTATTGGGCATACAGCCGGCGGAAGCTATGAACACATACAACGAATCTACTCTGAAGATGAAACTTGGTACGGCCATGATGTCAAGGGTTATGTGCACGTGGTGGCCTTCCGCTCACCCCATGCGTCTGGGTATATGTAATTACGGTGTGACAAACGCTTTCCACTGGACCGAAAGGCATTGAAAATGTCTAGTTTTCCTGCAATGTCGGATGCCATAGTATTGAGAACGTCATGTGTGATAGTCGCTAGCAGACTGCCATCTTATCAGAGCTCTAACGCAAGACAGAAAGCGTGTTGTCCAGGTCGACAGAACGTCCATCGTAACATGACCAGCTTAGTCTTTGTTGTGACGGTTTCGGCCGCAAAAGTGGTAGCATTTGCCATGTGCCATTGGCGGCGATGACGACTGCGGAATGCTAGGTCCTCTGCAGTAGCCATGAGATTTGACTGGTAATTTGGCCTTTTTCACCAGCGTGAAAGCTATGTCAGTACGGAACATTGTGTGGTAAGCGAGTGGTGAGTCCTTTTGTGAGAGCCTACTCATGAAGGACCATTGAGCCGTCACAGCAGCAACCCCATGAAACAGGAACTCATGTTCGCTTTCCCTCCGAAGGCAACAAGCTTCAACCCAATCCAAAACACAAAACCAAGACCACTCACCCACTCAGGCAAGCGCAATGCCATTTATTCGAAACCCCTGAGCAAATGCTTCCTCCAAGCAGTCTTGTTAAGTTACGGGAAGCAAGGCTCAGAAGAGAACGATTCAATTACCAGTCATCTGTACGAATTCAGCCCGAGATTAATACGTCTGCTCTCCGACGCAGTGTTGAAGCTACCAACAAAAGACATTGGCATTTTCTTCTCAACCCTGCGCACGGCAACCGCTCTGCTGGTAGTCTTCATTATCCAATACCTAACACAATCTCAGCTCAGCGCTTACTGCCGAGATCTAGAATCTACCATTCAGGATGCCTATCCCCACACCACCGTGTGCGCGTTCAACAGTATGGAAATCGCAAGCCTCCTGCTGACCGAGATGGCCCGACATTTTCTCACGGATCCCGAGGCTGGAGAGAAGCAGAACATGTTACTGCCAATCGATAGCGGGCCAAGGTAGTAGAAGCACAAGGGTTCAATAAATGCGTTACTAAGGAGGTCTTCGCCTTGATAATGCGGGTATATGGTCCTCTCGCTCGACAACATATGAGCTTCAGGCAGTTCTTCAGCATCAGCTGCAGCTTCCGATGCCCACATTTCACGCCTCGAGATACCCCGAGGCCAACTCTGGAAGCGTACGATGACGTGGTAGTACTGAAAAATGATGGGTTCCGGCCGGCGGGAGAGGGTATTCCTCAAGCCATGTTTTGCAAGACGGCACGGATTGTTGCGCAGGACGCTACGTGCTCGGTGTGCATGGAATAGATTAGCGAGAGCGAAACGAAGGATAAGAAGCCCGTGGTAACCAAGTGCGGCCATGTCTTTCACCAAGACTGCTTAGATACATGGGTCAACCAGTCCTGTCCGACTTCATCGAATACTCGCCCTGCTTGTCGTGCTGAAATATACCAAGCTTGCGACCGGGAAATTGTCACTCTAGATGAACAGGATAGTGGCAACAGCAGGTAGGGGTATGTCGAACCTCTGCGGATCCGCGTTTGAGCTCTTTTCACCTTGCCAGGAGTTGCAGTTAGATGCCTTCAGTCAGTCACGCCAGGATGCGAGGATCAGAAATAGCGGTTGATAGGTTCGATTGTGTTTTGCAGCCATGAATGATGTGCGAAGATGACTCATGCAATATGAAGAGTGAAGAGGGGATCGTGAAGTTAACGATGAAGCCCCTCTAGACACTAGTGATAGCTTACACAACCAATCAACGCAGATCGAAAACTTGGCGTCACTAGCCCCATTTGGCCTAGTACACCCACCACGGCAACGGCAATTTTGCTTGCACCACGAACTTCTGCGCGCGCCTCATATCCCCTCCCCTCACAACCACCTCAAACAAAGACGCAGGATACCCATCTCTTTGCGCTCCATCCCCCCAAACTCATCAAAATGTCTACCACCGTACGTACAATCGCTTTGCTGTCTTTGGCAAGACGCACTTGTGTCTCACGCCGCACCAGAACAGTAGGCTAAGTACATGATATTTATAGAAGCGCGCCGCCGCCGGCAAGAAGGGCCAGAAGATCACCAAGAAGTTCATCATCAACTGCTCGCAGCCCGTCAACGACAAGATCTTCGACATCCAAGCTTTCGAGAAGTTCCTCCACGACCGCATCAAGGTCGAGGGCCGCACTGGTAACCTTGGCGATACCATCCAGATCAGCCAGCAGGGCGAGGGAAAGATCGAGGTCATTGCGCACCAGGAGTTCTCCGGTCGCTACCTGAAGTACCTGTACGTTTGACTACGTCGCGGACCTGCCATCTGGAGCGCGATCATGATCAGAAAGACTCGTGCTAATGCAATGTGACAGCACCAAGAAGTTCCTCAAGAAGCAGCAGCTCCGTGACTGGCTCCGTGTCGTTTCCACCTCCAAGGGAGTTTACGAGCTCCGCTTCTTCAACGTTGTCAACGACGAGGCCGACGAGGATGACGAGTAGATCTATGATACCACTTAGCGACACCACCATGGTTTGCATGATATGTAGTCGAGGGTTTGGGAAACAAGGACTGGTTAAGGTCTACACGGCTTATAGCACGATCCAATGAATTGATGCATTTGCCGACACCAACAAGCTTTCTCATGCTATCATACATCTGACGCGTGATTGGAATTGGTCAAATTGCATGATTCACCAGCAGGTGCGTCACGTGCACATGTAGTTTCGTAGTGCAGACCTATTCTGTAAAGCAATAGCCTAGGAAAATTTGTGACGTGAAACTCGCTTACGAACCCGTAGCTAGTGCACGCTCTGAGCAGACCCTACTACTCCACTTGATGCTAAAAGGTAGTTTGAAAGATCTTCCGCGCCAGAGCTAGGAAACCGTGATATGGGTCGCGCATACCCACCGCTGCGCTTAGTTTTTGCTTCGAGGAGAGCTTGTGTGAAAGCTTCGTTGTATACACGGGTAGTTGTTCTGGATGGGTCCGCAGCTATCCTGTTCGTGTTTGCTGCAGGTAACCGCGATGGTCTGGGGCGGAAAGGAAGACTTACTTGTTTTCTTAAGGGCGCATAAGATGTGATGGATGAAAGAGCCCTTACTCCAGAGCGCGCAGCAGATGTGAGCTGGCAGGGAGGGAGTCTAGTTTTGCTATTGAAGATTCTAGTACAAGCATTGATGAGCTGGCTGGTATAGCTTCCCTGATGTGTTAGCTTATTTGTTGTTTGCTGCACTTGAGGTTTAGGAGCAAGATTTAATACCGTATACTGTCTGTGGCAGATGGTCGAATTTAGGGGGGTCTCGGTGTAATTTCTTGACCTACCAATCAACCTCAAAAGTTCTGGAATGCTCATCGGGATGTGCAGCGAGATGTCTAGACCAGCGGTGAAGATCCCGACGAGCGCCACAACGGGAGTGCCGCGTATGGCATACCATGTGACGTACAACGATCGGGTGTTTGAGAAGGCTGTATACATTCGGCCCGTCATAAACGACTGAAGCTTTTGCCCTAATCAGGCTTCGAAGAGCCGCGATGCAGGGCGATGGAACGACGTTGAGCTACGTTCTGGGCACCGCAGAGTATGTCTGTACACAATCGACGACGTAGCGGTGAGACAAATTTGACTCTGGCCAGCATGGTGCCATGGGTGCGCAACCTTGCGACATGATGACTCTAGAGCTACGCGTGGCACGCTGAGCAAGCTCATGATACCCGTCGGGAATGAGATGCCCGGAACGGGTAAGCGAACCATGGGTGGGCCTCACGGGCTCCGGTCAGTGTGGAAGGGTAGCAGAACCAGGGGCATGCAGTGCGTGCAGATAACTTTCCCGATGTAGAAATGGCGTAATCTCAGGCTTGGCAAATCCCTAAGACGGCGGACGCCATCCAAGCGTCGCCGTTGCTAAGCGAGATATCGTGAGATTTGCAAGGTGGTGTTTTGGGGCTCGTCTCTGTTGGAACCCATGTAGTGGTCGGGCTTCTCTGTCACGGAAGTGTTTGTACGGTCGGGGCTAGTGGGTGACAACGGACGTTTCCATCGAGTAATGTGAAAAGGTCTAGGCTCCCAACAAGTGGGTGCCTTCACACGAGGCATGACAGGTCTCAGTCAACATCGGGCCGGGACGCCAAAAAGTGTGTAAAGAGGCTGTAAAAGATCTGGTAGGGTGGAGCATCCACTCAGCGTCTCTGGTTGGCGCACGGTGTGGGAGAAAAAATTCGATGCATTGCATAACGCTGGCGTCTTGGCAGTAGTGGAACACCATGATATTGCATCAAAACACGAGCGAGGATGAGGAAGACATTGCACAATTAGCAATATGCAATTTGGCCGCGTAGGGCGTGTCCAGGGGCTTGAGACACGTGCCAACTGCGGACGCTCTGCGGTGAAGGTGCGGGCGCTTCAAGCGTGCAGAGAGGGGCTCCAATGCTTCAATGCCCGAGGAGATGCTCGATTGCTCAAGCCCAAAGTCGCCCTTTTGAGACAGTCACAACGCCATGTTGCGGGGAACAGGTGCATCACATGTACGTCAGCGAATGAAGTTGAACGGGCGGGCAGTGTGCCGTTGCGACGGATGAGCACCCCAGAGTTTTCCAGGTGGAGACATGAACGTAGTATGATGTGTGATGGAGTGAATGGCCGTCGGCGGGCCACATGTGATGGCCTTGCTGGCAGCGAACAAAGGCCTAGCCGGGGCCGAGAGCAGGAACGGCGCAGCACACCAGGACAAGGTTCGGCGGTGAGCATTCCAACGAGGTGTGTGTGGGAAGAGTCAACATCTCGTAGGGCGCGTTTGTGTGCACGCGGGCTCAGCTGAGACTGGACGGACTTTGCTCGCTCGCCAGTTGACGCCTTTTTAGTTGGCAGGCTCGGCAGGTTCGCCGGCGATCTCGTGGGCGGCAGGCCGTGCGTCGCTGCCTCCTGACCCAAAAATTACACTCGATGCAGGGATAGGCTTGCCGGAAACGACAAGCGCAGGCGTGCAGAATCCCTGCTGCTGGTATAAGCGATGAGATCATGCCAAAGCCCAAGAGGCACCCAGTCATCGAGTTTCTCTCATGTAAAACTGGCATCCAAACAGTCCCAATGCTCTCTTAAATAGGACCACGCCCTACCCCAGGTGCACTTTGATCAATCTGACAGCCAGACCATGTTCCTGCCACAACGACTTATTAACCACCTTAATTCCCACAAGGTCAACTCGTGAAGCCGCCTCGTTCAACGCTTTTCACCTGCATATCGCTTGTCGACCCACGTCCTCGCCATCATTGGACCAGCGCCTTATCTCGCAGATTTTCGCTCACAACACCCACTCACGTCCCTCCAATTCAGCCCTACCCCAGACGCTTGATCAGGCATGCCAGGTCGTTTGCTGAGTACCCTCGCGAGGGTGGCACCTACGCCATTGCCCAAATTGGATTCTGTCAAACCACACTCCGAAGGCCTCCTGCCACCAGTCTATTCCTACGACGCCCCACGGGTAAAGGCAAAGTCAAAGTCGGAGGAGTCGCTCGTCATGGATATCTTTAACCGCCACAAGCACGACAAGCATGCGAAGGAGAAGGACGAGGCCAAGAAGAGCCCCAAGGTGGAAGCCCAGGGCGCCGCCTCCATGAACATGAGCGTCGAGTCGCCACCCATCGTTTTCTACAACAGCCCGCAGACGTCGACCGGCGCCATCTTCTCTGGCCAGCTCATGATCAACGTCCATGACCCCTACGTCACCGTCGAAAAGTTCGAGATGCGCATGCTCTGCATCGTTTCCACCAAGAAGCCCGTGGCCCCACATTGCCCGGACTGCACCACCCAGACCACTGAAATTCACAAGTGGGAGTTCTTGACACACCCTACTACTCTGCGCCACGGCCCCCACTGCTTCCCTTTCAGCCACCTGCTGCCAGGACATTTGCCCGCGACCACTCACGGCACACTCGCTACCGTCGACTACTACCTGTCCGCTGTCGCTACCACTTCTTCGGGCAAGATTACCTATAAGCGCAACCTGGACATTAAGCGCGCCATCTTCCCGGGAGCCGAGAAGCACTCCATTCGCATTTTCCCACCCACCAACCTTACCGCTTCCGTAAAGCTGCCACCAGTCATCCACCCCATCGGAGACTTTCCCATCGAGATGCGCCTGTCTGGTATTGTCCAGAACAAGTCGGACTCTCAGACCCGATGGAGGCTGCGCAAGCTCAATTGGCGCATTGAAGAGACCCAGAAGTTTATCGCCCCAGCGTGCTCGAAGCATGTTTCCAAGGTTGGTGGTGAAGGCAAAGGTGTTCTTCACGAGGATGTCCGCGCCATCGCCAACGAGGAGGTCAAGACCGGGTGGAAGACGGACTTCGAGAAGGGCGAGATCGATGTTGAGTTCCAGGCCGCCTGCAATGTCGGCATGAAGCCTCTCTGCGACATGGAGAGCTCGAGCGGGATGAGCGTCAAGCACAACCTGATCATCGAGATGGTTGTCGCTGAAGAGTGGGCCCCACTCAAGAAGCTCAGCCAGGCTACTCCCACCGGAGCAGCCCGCGTTCTCCGCACCCAGTTCCACCTCGTCCTCACCGAACGCTCTGGTATGGGCATTGCCTGGGATGAGGAGCAGCCTCCCTTATATGAGGATGTTCCCATTAGCCCGCCCACCTACGTCGATGATTGCGAATTCTCATTCTCCAACCGCAGTTCTCGGTCTGGTAGTTTTAGTCTTGAGCAATAGCTTTGCGCTTAGTTCTCTCCTTGCATTCTTTATACCCCTCGTCACGGCCGAGCGAATAAAGCTCCACGAATTTCCTTACTGGGCCATTGGTCTGATTTTACTTTTGATTCTCACTAGTGGACTATGTAGGATATACCCCATTTGTATTTTGCCTCATGGCGTTGCTTTTATATGCTCGCCACGCTTTGTACGGCGTTTCGGTTCATTGCTGGATTTGCTTGAGTTGAGCCCGCCGCGAGCCCCTCTTGCATTGGGACCGACATCCAGTGGGCGTTTTGTCATTGTTCGCACCAAAAAAAAATGTTTCAACAGGACTTGTTTTCACGAGCCCACTATTAGTACATAATACACAGTATCAGTAGAATTCAACAACATCTACACTCTTACGAAAAGTTGCAAGAATATCGTCTTGATTCATGAGCAGTGACTGCCCCAAGGCCCATTGACCACCATGCTATGCACGTAGTCTGCACAACTTCACACGACAATCACGCCTCCCCCGGTACCGGAGCCTACCACCTAAACTACATGGGCGTGATCGCACACGCCTCGGTTCCGCCTGCCTAAAATGTACCCCACGATACTTGGCTTTTGCGCAAACCCCTAGCAGCCACGCCACATAGCGAAAGCAGAAAAAATCTTTGCCGTTTTCCTACTCAAACCAACATTCTAGAACATGGCTCAGACCGCCAGGACCCCACATCCTTGCTATAGCACAGAAAACTTGCCTATACACATGCTGCATCGGTAGGGGCACCCGCGAGCAAACAGCTGGCACCAAACCAGTGACACATAACATGCACGGGAGCGGGTACCTTGCACCCTCGATGCATTGCAGTGATGCGTGTCAGGGACCGGGGGTTTGATGTGGGCTACAGGATGGGACAAGGTGCAAGGGGGTGGAAGGAGGGCTTTTTTTGACAAGCCTAGTTTGGTTAGGTGGGTAAAGGGCTAAGATGGTGTCGGAGGTGAGCGATGGAATGGGGAAGTGTGGCTTTCCCCATGCTTGTGATGATGGTAATGTGATGTGATGGGGGTGGTCTGGAAAGAGTTCCCTATTTGAGGTATGCAGGGCTGTTGCGGCTCGGAGAGAGGGGCGGGGGGCTTGGGGGCTTGGCAG
>LR132707.1:0-13580 GCA_900634815.1 Paradendryphiella salina | reverse complement strand
TTACGAGCGCACAGACAGTAAGACATGCGCCTAACGTTACCCAAACCAAGCTCTCCTCTTACCAAGCTCACGTAGCCATTGCATACAACACGAGGACACCTAAATTGACTAGTACCCGTTTTCTGAGCATAGATAAATAAGCTTCCGGTACCCTGTATCGCCGAGTACAAGAGAAAAGCACAGAAAAACACTCACCGTATACTCATCTGGGCTGATTGAGTGTAGCTTCTTGAGTCTGCTCCATGTACAATCCCACGGTCACGTCGGGCTCCGATCATAGAAGCTGGACTGCGGACATCCGATGTGGGGGAACAGCGTCCGAAATACCAACCCATCCCCACACGTTTCGACATGTGTGGCGATTGCGACTCTAGCTCTAGGTAGAGATAGTAATTCAAAGCCTACATTGTTGTGCTTGCGACTCGAATACAGCATCCTCCGTGCCGTTGGCCCCTTGTCAAGACATACCAATCAACAAATCTTCCACCGCTACAATGGCAGACAGCTACGCTTCACATTTCGGTATCAACAACATACCTTACGGGATTGCAAGCTCTCCAAATCGAACAAGCCCACAATGTGCAACTCGTATTGGTGACGAAGTCGTCTTTCTTGCAGAGCTCGCCGAGCACGACCCCATCAAATCAATTGTGGCACCACTATCTGCCATTTTCCGCGAACCTACCTTGAACACATTCGCCGCTCTAAAGAAGGATGTACAGATTCAAGTTCGATCTGCCATCCAAGAAGTATACAATACCAACTCGCATACCAGTTTCTCAGAGAATATCAAGGACGTGAGCCTTCATATGCCAGTCCACGTTGGCGACTTTACGGACTACAGCGCCTCAGCAAATCACGTCCTCAATGCAGGCGAAGCTGTGCAAGGTGTTCGTGCGTTCCCACCCGCCTTTAAGAAATACCCTGTAGGATACGCAGGTCGATGTTCCTCCATCACCACATCAGGAGCACCGGTGACAAGGCCCTTGGGCCAATTCATCGAGGATTACACCGTCCCTGAGAAGAAGATTGTTTTCGGACCATCTCGGGGCTTGGACTATGAGATGGAAGTTGCCGCGGTGATTGGTAAACCTGTGGAGCCAGGCACAATCCTCAATGCGAAAGATGCCGATGAGCACATCTTCGGTCTAGTCTTATTGAATGACTGGAGCGCGAGAGACATTCAAGGCTTGGAAATGAATCCACTGGGTCCATTTAACGGAAAGAACTTCATGACTTCCATCACCCCTTGGGTAGTGACCCTTGAAGCACTGAAGCCCTTCCAAGTCTCAGCACCAGAACGGATGGAACCTGTCGCTGCTTTTATGAATGATCCCCAGAGCACCAACTACAACATTCGATTGGAAGGCCAGATACTCCGAAATGGGGCTCTGACGACTACGTGCAAAGTTGGCTTCGAAACGATGTACTGGACGTTCCGGCACATGCTGGCACACCACACCATTGGCGGATGTGGACTTAGGTCTGGGGACCTGATTGCGAGCGGTACAGTATCTGGAGAGCAGGAACATGAACACGGATGCCTGCTTGAGCTTACAAAGAACGGGAAGGCCCCAAGTAGGTTGACCGATGGAACTGAACTATGCTATCTTAATGATGGGGACGAAGTGCGATATATTGGCGTAATTGGCGATGAAAGCACTGGAGTTGGATTTGGGGCATGTGTCGGTACTGTGAAAGCTTCTCGGCAGATATGAAAGCGATTATGAGCAAGTCTTGCAAAGTAGTTACCCTCGTCCCAGGCGAAATCGGGAAGTAACTTGATGATTTGCATTATCGATTGGGTCAACCGTTGGGTCTAGCTGTGTCCAAGTCTCGGGTAATTGGCTAAGAAGTGTGGTACCAATGCGAAAGACTGCATGTTACCACTAGACGTATCACTGTATTCGAGACTCCCCGTGCAACTTTTACTTATTGGGCCTTGCACATGGCGCATCCAAAATCTCGTAAGCAACACGATCCCCACACTTATAATAAATAAATAAAAATACCGTCCATTCCCCCACCACCTCAAACATGAAGACTGCTTTTGCACATTCAGCTGTTCACTGCCTGCTCACCGCCGCGGCTTAGACTCAACCTCCTAGGTCTGGCATACGCAGAGTGTCTCGTAACAATGTCAACATAAGTACAGATACCTCCTTGTTCTGCAATTGATACTTTTCAGTAGAGCGGATTGGTGTCTGGGGTACCGATTGATATGATGTTCTAGCATTACCTCCACCAAGCTACACAATCCACCACCCAAGACATCTAGAGTCGCTTTCACCAAACGCCTATCGAAGAAGCTCGCACCTCGAATAGCCATGCGAAAGCAATTGAATGGCTATATGACGTATCTTAGGTCAGGCGACAGCGGCGCTTCCACTTCCTCGATCGCATCCTTAGCTTCACCGGAACCACCCGCCACTTCCCACGTGCTCACGCGACAGGCTACGTCATCCACGACCTCTACCCCACGAATACTAGTGAAAGAAAAGCGACAAGAAACATCGCGCAACAAGTCTGGGCACGCCAGAAGGCATTTTAATGCATCTACAATTGCGTTCACTAGAAAATCTAATGAGGCACACTCACCTGCTCATTTGCGGAGTGCAACACCAGATCCTACACGAAGCCAGAGGCAAGAGCTACGTAGGGAGATCTCATAACAAGAATTTCATGAACCGCTCGTAGAAAACGTCAAGCAACTGCGACTCTCCGCCACTTCGCAGCCGACTGAGCCATCTGTGCCTGAAGTACCGCAACAATCTCGCAGTCCGACGAACTTCTCTCTTCTACTCTCGTCTGGCGAATCATCGGCAGCTGCAGAGGTTGCATGGAACAGCATGACTATCTCTAACATCACTTCGCCAAGCTTCGAGGAGTATGCGCAACCTCATCCACGGCAACAAGTCAACAACCTTCACTGGCAGCAACAGCAAAGCACCGATGCGATAGTCATCGAGGAAGATAGTGAAGAGGATGTGATACTGTTGCCAGGACGCGCGGACGGGAACTTTAGTAGTACAAACTTCTTCCAGTCTGGGCGACTGTATCGGTCTTCAAAGCCATGGCACTCCCGAGTCAACAAATTCCAAAGGAGGACGGCTACTCGTCGCAGCCGAAGTTCAACTTCATTAGATAGCAGCTTTGAACATGGACTAATCCCCGATAGCTCGGAAGTCTCCTACTCAGGGCCGCAAACTGATCATGTGCAAACCATAGCAAATGGACCAGCCCTCGACCCTGTGTCGGCACTCAGTCTACACAGTAGAATCATCAGTACAGCTCAAGAGGAACAAGACCATCTACTTGCACAGCGTCTTCAACAAGAAGAGCATGGGGAATTAAACTCCTCACGACTGCCCAACACATTGCGACAGGACGCACCTGCAGACATGCACTCCAGAAGAGTATCACACAATGGGCTACATCGTCGCAAGGGTCCACTATCTAGTCTGAGACGGGCTATTACAAACATCGGTCCACGAGATAATCCTATCGATCTGGATTCCGATCCTGATTCAGAACAAGTTTCAAACAGAGTTCCAGAAAGAGCACGGGCTCAGGACTATGTGACGCTGTACGGAGAGCCGATGGATATTGATGGTGCAAGTCCGTTTGGCCAAATCTCCCGTGTCCGAAGTTGTGACTGTGTTGTCTGTGGCGAAAGCGTACATGCCAGGGACTTGCCTTCACTCGCAGATTGCGAACATGGGCCAGAAAGTTGTGCCAACTGCTACTCTGGCTGGATCGCCATACAGCTTCAGGACAATAGTTGGCGCGAGGCAAAATGCCCCCAAGACGGATGTAGGACTGTGTTGTCCTACCAGGCGATTCAGCTGTGGGCGAGTCCAGAGACATTCCAACTGTACGATATGTTCATTGCTCGGGCTGCTTTCAGTGAGGACCGTAAGTTTCGAAATTACAAAATACCTTCAAGTTCTACTAGTTGCTAACCATGACTGCAGCCAATTTCCGATGGTGTCGCGCATGTGACTCGGGTCAAATCCACGTCAACGGCGTTGAGGGGAATATCTTCACGTGTGTAGCATGTGGTAACAAGGCCTGTATTATCCATGAAAACACGTGGCATGAAGGCGAGACGTGCGAAGAATATGAATATCGATCCTCAGGTCGCAAGGAGCGAGATCAGAGAGCTCAAGAGGAAGCCAGTCTCCAAGCTATCGGGAAGCTGACAAAAAGGTGCCCTGGGCCTGGCTGTACATGGAATATCGAGAAAAACGATGGGTGTGACCATATGACTTGTAAGTTTGAGATGTCTTGCGGAAAAGCCACTCACTAATGCAGGTATGTCCAGGTTCGAAGTGCCGCTACGAATTCTGCTGGGTCTGCCTTTGTGACTACAACAAGATAAGGAGAGTGGGAAATTCAGTGCATGCAGTGACTTGCAAGTACCATACTGGGAGACTTGGGTAGTGCTGGCATATAGAAAGAAGTAGTTTAGTGTAATCTGGTTTCGGTCGGTCTGGGATGTGGAGCGCGAATGAGAATCTTGCACCGGTGATTCTTCTATCGCGTTTCTGTGATAAAGCCAGAGGCTTCAGTCTGGCTCTCCTACTGATGGAGTTCGCACATGCACAAATGTCGAAGTTCCTGATTACAGTCGCGTCATCGCTCCATGGCGCGGCTACGGAGGTTTCCAAGTCCGATTAGCGTGCGAGCGCCCTAGACCCTAGTAATTCCCAAATTTGTACCAAGCCGTCAACAAACACAAAAGGCCGCCTCCGCTTTTCCCTTTGCAAGTGGCTCCTCGCGCTGCCTGCGTCTCTAGCACTAATGAATGCGCTGTAACAAGAGAGCCTTGCCCCCGCTTTGTTTTCCACCTCTATTCTTTAATTTGCACGTATTCTAAGGGTTTACGAGCGCCGCTCTCTTTTAACGCCGGAGCGCCCCTGAAAACGCGCGTCGCCACAGCCACAGGCACAGCAACCATGTCGATGCGAGTGACGCGGTCGCAGGCGGGGAAGACGCCAGTGTAAGTGTTGTCTGGTTGTGCACGACATAAGCGTTGTTTTGCTGACGTGCATAATGCAGCAAGCCTGAACGCCCTGGCTTCGTCGAGACTCCCGGACGGAGAAAGTCGCAGCGCAAATCACTGGCCTCGGATGCCGACGCTTACGAATCCACACCAGAGCCCGAGAATCCATTGAAGTCTTTGCGGTCAAGTGATAGCACCGTGAAGATTGACAAGAATGTGAGCAATGGCCATGCCAACGGAAATGGATACGCGAATGGACACTCCAAGGAGGATCAGGTCAACATGGACTACAAGGGCGAGGCTGAAAAGTTCTTCTCCCCCAAGGACTCTTCGGGTCTGCACGAGTTTGGCGGCGCCCTCGGCATGGGCTCCATGATGATTTGCTTCCCAGCCCTCATGTACTACATGTGGATTGGAGCCACCTTTTATGACGGAAAGTTCCCCACACGCACCCAAGGACAGAGCTATGCCGACTTCTTTGGCCACATGTGGCACCTCGTCAAGACGGAAGCCTACCCCAACAACAAGGCATGGCAGATTTACTGGTTCTTCGGACTCATGCAGATGGCCTTCTATATGTTCATGCCAGGTGTCTACCGCAAGGGCAAGGCGCTGCCCCATTTCGGCGGGAAGCAACTCGACTACTACTGCTCCGCCATGTGGTCCTTCTACTCTAGTGTTGTCATTATGTTGGCGCTACACTTTACCGGTGTCTTCAAGTTGTACACCCTGATTGACGAGTTCGGCCACATTATGAGCGTGGCTATCCTTTCTGGCTTCCTCTGCTCCACCATTGCATACGTCTCAGCTCGTGTTCGTGGCGCCACCGTCCGGATGACCGACAACTTGATCGTTGACTTCTTTCTGGGCGCTGAGCTCAACCCCCGTCTCTTCGGCATCTTGGACTTTAAGATGTTCCTCGAGGTTCGCATTCCATGGTTTATCCTCTTTTTCCTTTCTCTCGGCACCTGCTTGAAGCAGTATGAGCAGTACGGCTATGTTTCTCTCGAGGCCATTTTCCTTCTCTTCGCGCACTACTTATACGCCAACGCCTGCGCCAAGGGCGAGCACCTCATCATCACAACCTGGGACATGTACTATGAGAAGCTCGGCTTCATGCTCATCTTCTGGAACATGGCTGGTGTACCCCTCTCCTACTGCCACTGCACCCTCTTCATCGCAAACCACCACCCTTCCGAGTACGGCCTGCCTACCTGGTTCACCGCCCTCCTGACCCTCGCCTACCTCTACGTTTACTACATCTGGGACACGACCAACTCCCAGAAGAATCAATTCCGTCAGGAAGAGCGCGGCGTCGTTGAGGAGCGCACTACCTTCCCCTACTTCAAGTACGGCCGCATTGCGAATCCTAACATCATTCAAACCGCCCATGGCAACAAGATTCTCGCCGACGGCTGGTATGGAAAAGCGCGCAAGATTCACTACACGTGTGATTTCTTCTTCGCTGTTAGCTGGGGCCTCATCACTGGGTTTAGCAGCCCCTTTCCCTGGTTTTACTCCGTCTTCTTCGGCGGCATGATTATACACCGCGCGCTCAGAGATATTGAAAAATGCAGGGACAAGTACGGTGAGGCATGGAAAGAGTATGAGAGGCAGGTGCCCTATCTTTTTATCCCGGTACGTCTTGGAAAATCCCGTCGTCTTGCAAGAGTATATAACACAAACTAACGTCGCCCGCAGTATGTCTTCTAGGCACGTTTGGTCGAGTCCATCATATCTCGAGTTTGGTGTTTTGCCATGGTTTACGCGTGCGCTGATTTTCCGATATTTTCTGGCCTTGTTTCGGCCGGCTATTCTTGTATCATCCTATCCTCTTGCATGCCCTCCTATTTCCACGAGTTGTACACTAGGGAGGAGGGCGGACTTGGGCATCGTAAATGGTTGTAATGGCAGTAGTAATGCATATATGAAAGTACATCATCAGTCATATTGTTCGTACATTCATCACATGCGAACAAACGACAGAGAATATAAGAAAATGTCAGTTACGCAGAGCATTCATGATGAATGAAAGCTCGCAAAGAAAACTAGACGGGCAATTTAACCCCTACGTCTAGTGCTCGGGCTCTTCCCAGCAGCCGACCCACTCGACACGGCGCGCTTAGTCGCCGTCTCCTTGTTGTTTCTTCCTGCAATCGGCTTCTCGAGTTTCTTCGACTCGGTGTTCTTGGATGCAGGCGCGTTCCAGTAGTACATGACCTGGCAGAAGAGGATAGCATTGAGGGCGAAACCAGCGATGAAGCCGTAGAGAATAAGCGGATCGTCGACTTCCTGGAGCGTAGTAAAGATGCGAGAAAGGGAGCCGAGGAGGTAGTTGATAACCTGACATGACAAATTAGTTCTCTGGACAAGCCCAATCCCCGATTCCCCAGCTCCCAAGGAGAGAGGGAGGGAAAAGAACAAAAAAAAAGACTTACAGCAAAAGCACTCAACTGCCCCGTCCCACCCTGACTCCAAACCGTCAGAATCTGCGGCACCTTACTCGCAACACCCAGCACACCCGCACCTGCCTGCAACATGCTCAGACTCTCGTCACCCACCAAATCCGCATTAAACAACGCCACGCCCGCCGCCATTAAGCCCCCAATCCACCCAGCGATCCCGATCCCCTTTCCACTGTACTTGAGCACAAGACTGGCAATAGCAATATTCTGCACCAGGATAAGCGCCGTCTCGCCATACGTGCTAAACGGGAATCCGTGGCGCACATTGTACGCCAGGCTGATGAGGTAGGAGCCTGATTCGAGGAGGTAGGCGAGAAAGGAAAGACCCTCGGCGGATTGCGAGTTGAGTAGTTTGAGCACTTGGGGCACTTTTACGATGGACGAGGCGCCGATTATCCCGATGCCGAGACCTTTGCTGACGGCGAGTTTGACGCATTCGGTTGCGCTGAGGTCGACGTTGTAGATTAGCGTGTCGTAGCATTTTGGGCCGAGGAGGGAGATGCCCATTTCTACGATGGGTTGCGGGAGGTTTTGCGTTAGCGGTTGGATCGCGGATTGGAGGGCGTCCATGGTGGGCGACTTGGGGATGGGATTGGGTGATGTGCGCGTGGTGGGAAGGGAAGGACACTTTTCGGACACGAACGTGGAGAGGGTCCAACGTTCGCTGACGCAAGGCTTGGCGTTGCATGCAGGGGTACGCAGTGGCTTGCATGCGCCATTGTGCTTGATGGGTGGCGGCCTAGTCTCACACCTTTCCATGGAGAATCGTCAGATGAAGATTACAGATGAAATTTGATAATGCACGTATATGCTACCAATCCAGGGCGCCGTCTTTTTCCTTGGTGAATGTAACTTCTTAAACCCCATCTCAAACTCACAACTCCTTGCTCCTGGCCAAAGCGCGATACATGAAGTTTGTAGCGGTAACAGCATCTATTAGGCCTACATTGGCACCAAGCTCGTCGGCATATTCGGAATTCGCCGAGGGACAAGGATTCGGGCACTCTAAGAATTGCAATCCCGTGCGATAAAAAAAAAGGCTGCTCACATCTAATCGTACAAGTTAATGCCATTTCATATCTGCTGTGGCGTGGTACCCACGGCATGTGGTGGGGGCACAGGCGGGAGGTCTCTTCTGTCGCTCAAGTCCCCTGTTGGAGACATGGTTGTTTGCTGGTTGGGTATGATGGTGTTGACTGGAGGAGGTGGCGTGGGCACAGGAGAGAGTCCTACGGGTGGATGGTAACCAGTATCCGTAAGTCTACCCGAAACTGGATTATAGATGCCGGCCCTTGGTTGAAGCTCGTAGTTGTCCTCGTCTTCTGACGAAGAGTAATCATACGTATCCATCTGGCGCTGGCGGGCAACATCCGCGGCAAAAGGATTCGTAGCTGGTAGCTGATTCGTATACCTATTGACTTTTGAGGTCATGCTAGACCTCATCGTCTCGGTTCTATAGTTGCTCGATGCGGCCGTGTCACTCCGGTCTACACCGTATTGAGATCCAGATTCCTGGCGTCTTCGCTGGGAGTTGTTGATTTGCTGACGGAATACATTGCCTCCTGCTTCGCTATCGCCGGGAACCGCAGTTGTAGAAGAGTAACCAGATGCCTCTCCCCGCTCTTCATCTACCGGCTTGCTCATCTGTCGTAGAGGCCGTACATCGTCTTCTACCATGACGGTGGGCTGTGGCGGAGCGCGAGATGCCTTGCCCCAGGCGCGGATGGGATATGCTCGTCCCTTGCGCCAAGTCTCAGAGACTGGAGGGAAGTATTGGCGATACGAGCCCCAAGATACTAGTATGCCGAGTAGGGCACCGGAGAGTACGTCGAACGGGTGGTGGCGTGCATCCATGATACGGGTTCCGGTGATGAGGGCAGCACCGAGCGCGGGAACCATGACGAGAAATGACCTCCAGACTTCACCCTTGGCGTCCAAGACATGTAGTTTCCCAGCAAGGTAGATGGAGAGGTAGAATAGACCAGCGAAGGAGACTGCCAAATGTCAGTAATCTTATCTGGTAAGAAAAACTTTGCCGCGTACCACTGCTATGTCCGGAAGGGAAGCTCTTGAAGCCATCTTGCAAGATGTAGTTGTCCGTCTGCTGGCAGATGTCTATGGTTTGAAGGGCGTAGGCAGCCGTGTTAATCTTGGCCTGGTCCACTATGCACCTGTGCAGTGTCAATAGGCGCCCTGTCTTTGCTCTGGCCCAACTCACCGGCTAATGAGATCCGGCCGCGGCTTTCCGATGGCATTTTTCAACGCCCCTGTGATGGTGAAGGCAGCGCCAATGCTCAGGCCCAGCCCAAGTATACCGCAGTTCAGCTCCCACAGGCGGTCCTTGAACCTGTATCTTCCCGAGAGACGCTTAATGCCGGCCCTATCCGCAGGCATGGTTGTCTGGTGCGAGAACAGGCCATCGATAACCATAGTGTACAGTGTAATGATGGCGGCGGGAGCGAGGATAACGTAGACGCATAGCCAGGGGACGGGTACGCGCTCATGTTTGGCGAAGGGATAGTGGAGGGTGTAATTCTCGAGTGCGAAGTGCTGGTGGAAAGGCGGGATCTTGTCGACAATGGTGAAGGTAATCATCAAGACGCTATAACGTTGGTTAGCCCCAGTCGAGTAGGGAGAGAGGTCGGTGGAGAGGGGAAGGCGCGGCCTTACAAGATGATGAGATAATCACCAATATATCTGTTCTGGTCAGTGTCTGTTGTTTGTCGACAGCAACTTGTCCTACGCACGAGAAGATGACCTTCTTGGGGAGGCGCTTCTTGGAAAAGGGAAGGCGCTCAGGGAGCTGCTTGGACGTCCAGTCGTCCATGATGTGCTACAAGAACCGACTACTCGCAAAGACTACAAAACGATGGCTCCGCCGCAGCCGTGACGGTGACCCTCTGTGTACCACAGGCGGTTCTGGCGGGGATGACGGGGATGTCAAACGTGGGTGAATGTTTTCGGAAGTCCGCTGACGGTGGAGCCAAACACGCGACCCTCTCGGAGAGACGCGCGGACGCAGAAAGAAGATAAAAAAAAAGACAATGGAAGAAGGTGTGCGGAGATCGAAAAGACAGTGCCGCCCAGATAGCCAGATATGAAGATGTCTAGGGCAGTTCTGGACTTCTGCGCAGTTGTGCTCAGTGTGTGGCTGTAAGGAGCTGACGCGCTCCTGGCCCTTGGCTCTCCACAGCATGGCCGCTAGCCGCCTCAAGATCAGCGTTTCGTTGAATTGGCTTGGTCCCCGGAGCATTCTTAGGTCGGCCAGCGCTTGAGGGTGGGTGCATGCATGTGCGGCAGCAGCTCTAGCACGCCCGTTATGTTCTGGCCGGCATGACAGGCCAGCCGAACCGAGCTGCAAGCAAAAGATACGGGCTCTGGCCTCACTACTACCATGGCAGATGGGGCAGGCCGGGTCCATGTGGCGGAAGCGACGATCGGCCCAATTTAGCGCGCTGGCGATCTGCTTATTTTGTCACCGCCTCAGGGTCCGCGAGTCCGACTCACTACATCTGTTCCTGTGTCGCCATGTTTTCCCTATTCGCCAACGACAAGCAGCCGCAGCCGCAGCCCAAGGCCGCCGGGGCGGTCATCAAGAATATCTCAAACATCTCCGCCACCCAGTTCTCGCGCTTCGATCAACTCCCCAAGGCCCAGCGCTATGCTATCATCGGCGCCGCCTCGCTCGGCGGTCTATCGCTACTCTGGGCATTGACTGCTTCTTCCAAAAAGCCTGCCAGAAGGCCGCCCGTTCCTTCTCCCAGGCACACCCTGCTACCGGATATCTCCCCCGAGGATGCTGCCCAACTTCCATACCATCCGTCCGCCCTGCCAGGAGCTCGGGATGTGGATTCACCATTTGGCTCCATCCGCGTCTATGAATTCGGGCCCAGAGATGGAGAAAAAGTCTTGCTGATTCACGGCATTTCGACGCCCAGCATTGCCTTGACCGATCTCGCACACAAATTGGTCGGGAGGGGACGACGTGTCATGCTCTTTGGTGGGTCCTTCTCTTGTTGTCACCATCTCCACTAGTCTTTCGACCATCATTTTTCGCTGTCGTCATCGAAGAAAATTTGGACGACTCTGGCGCGCGTACATCTCATGGGATGCATTTGCCCTGCATCGTTTTGGACTCTTCATGTTTGGATACCTCACCTCCAACTTTGGATCATCCGTTGTATTTCTGCTTTACCCGTTCCGGCAAGGGTCCCGCTAGCCCTACGCAACGGTGAAGCACGTGCACCGCACATCCTACTCCACGTGGCATCACGGTCCGCATGATGGATTCAGAGAAGATGTTGAGGTACTGGATACCGGACATGATGTTTCGGGATGCCATATCCATCTCTTCCTGATTTCTACTTGCAATCTCATCCTTGTTACTGAACTAACCTTTGGTCCAGATTTGTTCGGCCGCGGATACTCAGATGGCCCCTCCCCAGATACTACCAACTATGACGCGACCCTTTACACCACCCAGATGATGCTGGCGCTCCAGTCTTCACCAATTCACTGGTCAAACTTTACCATAGTCGGTTACTCCCTGGGCGGCGCTATCGCTGCAGACTTCACTTCTTACTTTCCACATCTGGTCAAGGGTCTCGTGCTCGTCGCCCCAGCAGGTCTACTGCGCAAGTCTCACATATCCGTCTCCAGTAAGATGCTATATAGAAGCTCTTGGATGCCCGAATGGATGGTCCGCAAGTTCGTTGCGAGTAGACTATGGACTGGCGCGAAGATAACGGAAAGTGATCCTGATGCTATTGAGAATGCCGAGACCACCACGACTGCGAGCGAGGGAGACCAAACATACATCTCTAGCAACCAGATGCTCTTACCCGGAAACTCGAACAGCACTGTATCTTCAGTCGTAGATTGGCAGATCAAGAACCACAGTGCTTTCGTCCCTGCCTTCATCTCCACCATCCGCCACGCCCCTATTCACGACCAGCATGACCGCTGGAACGTCATTCGCGAGAACATTGAGTCGCGCGCTGGCCCCCTGAAGGAAGTCTGGCTCGTACTCGGCGAAACAGACCCAATCGTTGTGGCCGACGAAGTCACCGAAGACGCAAGAGCAGCTCTCGGCGATGACAACGTCAGAGTCAAGGTGTTGGATGGCGTAGGCCATGAGGTCGCAATCGAGAGGGCTGACGACATTGTACGGGTGGTTCGAAGAATCGACGGAAAGAGCGAAGTCGTGAGGGAAGAGGAGAAACCCGAAAGACATGAGAAGCCCGAGAAACTCGAGAAGCCTGAAAAGGCCGAAAAGGCGGAGAAGAGCGAGAAGAGCGAGAAGAAGGAGAAAAAGAGCTCTAGTCGGAGAAAGCACGGAGGCTCGCATGCTAGCTCCAGCACAAAGTAAAGAGTAAATAGTACGTGTTGATCCTGAATCAGTCATCGAAAACGACTGAAGATTTAAATCGCGGATATCGCAAAGAATGTAAGAGACGTATATAACGTTAAACAAGTAACCGACCACATAACGCTTTCATGTGGTACATTTCCATATCTACATTCCTCACACGATGAAAATCTACGCCAACCCCCCCTTTTCTCCAACATCCCATCCCATCCATCTACCCACTCCACACCGCAGGTCCAGGCGGCGTATAACTTGTGGGAAGCGGATAATAAATATTAAGCTGGATCCCCGGATCCGTCGCCTTGTACGCCCCCGGGAACGCCACTTTAGGTCCAGGACTACCGTTGCCGCCATTCTCCACCTTGAGCTGCGCACACGAAATGTAAAACTGCGCGCCGCCTACCGCGGAAGCAGAGTGCAGTGCGATGTGCTCGACGCGCATGAGATATTCGCCCGAAGGAAGGGCTTTGGGGAGTGTGACGGAGACCTGTTGTTTGCCTGTTTGCACAAAAGTCAGTCGACGGTTTAATTTTTTTTTAAAAACAACAACAACAACAACGTAATGGCACTCCCTTTGTGCAGACCAAAAGCGAAAGTAGGTGAAGACGCAGACTACGAAGAAGAAGGAGAAGGAGAAGAAGAAGAAGAAGAAGGAGAAGAAGAAGAAGAAGAAGAAGAAGAAGAAGACATGGAGCCCATGAAGACAGAGAATATAGAGGAGGAGAGAAGGAGGGATAGCAAG
>LR132706.1:0-25311 GCA_900634815.1 Paradendryphiella salina | reverse complement strand
ACGTGATACCGCGAAGTCTTGACGCGTCGCAATTCCGCCACCTGCGAGCACTAAGCAGTGTTCCCGCACTATCCTTACTCTCCTCCCCCAGCATCCCCCAAATACCCCCCATATCCACTCAAGACGAGCCCCAGACCCCCTACACGCCTCCCGAGCGTGTCAATCTCGTATGCATCGCCCAAAAACACTCGCAGCAGGCGAGGCTACACCCGCGAAACCCGCGGCGCGTCTCTATGGAGGCACCCCACAGACCGCTGAACGCCTCATCAAGCCCTTTCGATGCCCGGGTTCGGCTACAGTATTGCGAGTATCAGAGAAGCCTGCAAGGAAAAAGAGGAAAGTCGACTACTCTGGTGCCGGTGGTGAGGATGGAGAGAGCGACAAGCCATACTCGAACGAGGACCGATTAGCCCTTGCCACACGAGACGCGAACCGATTTCCCGTGTTCAAACCCAAAGACAAAGACACTGCTTTCCGGACGAAATTCATCGTGCCTCTGGTCAACAAGGACACGGGTGCATACAATCCACATCGACCGGCTCCATTGCTGGGTATGCGAACGGGAACCGTCTTCGTTGCGCGACCACTACATGACCCTAGTGGAGAGTTTGCAATAGTCTTGTATGATCCCACTGTCGACGACAAGCCGGAACCAAAAGAAGAAGCCGAGCTCAAGCAAAGCCAGACCGAGAGGAAGGAATTGGAGGCGCCATTGGTTCACAAGAGTCTGGCTGAGATATTGGGCTTGAAGAAGAAAGTGGACAACGATCGGCCGCGTGTACCCGTCGTTATAGACCCGAGACTTGCAAAGGTTTTGCGACCCCATCAAGTCGAGGGCGTAAAGTTCTTGTTCCGAGCCACAACTGGTATGATCGACCCGAAGGCGAATGGTTGTATCATGGCCGACGAGATGGGTCTCGGGAAGACGTTGCAGTGCATCGCACTAATGTGGACTTTGCTAAAGCAGTCCCCGGACGCCGGAAAATCCACGATTCAAAAATGCGTCATCGCATGTCCATCAAGTTTAGTGAGGAACTGGGCAAATGAGCTGGTCAAATGGCTGGGGAAGGATGCTGTCACTCCTTTCGCCATCGACGGAAAGGCCTCCAAGGAAGAACTGATCCAACAAATACGACAATGGTCAATTGCATCTGGACGCGCAGTGGTCCGGCCTGTACTGATTGTGTCTTATGAAACACTGCGTCTCTACGCTGATGAGTTCGGACAAACTCCTATTGGTTTGATGCTTTGCGACGAAGGTCATCGACTGAAGAATGGCGACAGCTTGACCTTTACGGCCTTGAATAATCTGAATGTTCAAAGGCGTGTCATCCTCTCCGGAACGCCCATCCAGAACGACCTCTCGGAGTATTTTGCACTACTCAATTTCGCAAATCCTGGCTACCTTGGTACGCGCATGGAATTCCGCAAGCACTATGAAATCCCCATTTTGAAGGGACGCGACGCCAACGGAACAGACGCAGACGTCCAGAAAGGTACGGAGAGACTCACAGAGCTTTTGAGTTTGGTAAATAAGTTCATCATCCGGCGAACCAACGATATTCTCTCCAAGTACTTACCGGTCAAGTACGAGCATGTCGTTTTCTGTAACCTTGCGCCATTCCAAAAGGACTTGTACAACCACTTCATCAAGTCGCCTGATGTTCAAAGTCTGCTCCGTGGCAAAGGCTCGCAGCCACTCAAGGTCATCGGCATGCTCAAGAAGCTGTGTAACCATCCGGATCTACTCAACCTTCCCGAAGATTTACCAGGGTGCGAGGACAAGCTCCCCGAAGATTTTGTGCAAAAGGACGCGAGAGGCAGAGATCGAGAAGTCAAGGTCTGGTACTCTGGCAAGATGGCGGTTCTGGACCGTATGCTTGCCCGTATTCGCGCTGAGACGAACGACAAGATCGTCTTGATTTCCAATTACACCCAAACACTTGACATCTTCGCTATGCTCTGTCGCTCGCGTGGATATGGCTGCTTCCGGTTGGATGGTACAATGAACGTAAGCAAGCGGCAAAAGCTGGTTGACAAGTTCAACGACCCTGAAAGCCCAGAGTTCGTTTTCCTTCTTTCTTCCAAAGCTGGTGGATGTGGTCTCAATTTGATTGGTGCCAACCGACTTGTTCTCTTTGATCCTGATTGGAACCCGGCTGCTGATCAGCAAGCCCTCGCTCGTGTATGGCGTGACGGCCAAAAGAAGGACTGCTTCGTGTACCGCTTCATCACCACTGGTACCATCGAAGAAAAGGTCTTCCAGCGACAGTCTCACAAACAATCACTCTCTTCTTGTGTCGTCGACTCTGCGGAAGACGTCGAGCGACATTTCAGTCTTGATTCTCTTCGTGAGCTCTTTCAATACCGCGACAATACCACGAGCGATACACACGACACATTCAAGTGCAAGCGGTGTCGGAAAGAAGATGGAAAGCAAGTCATCAAAGCTCCGGCTATGCTGTATGGTGATACAAGTACTTGGAACCATTTTGTCAATGATGGAGAAGCGGGCCCATTGGGCAAGATCCAGGATTTGCTGCTTAGACAAGAGACAGCCAACGATCTCAAGGATGTCAGTGCTGTTTTTCAGTACATCAGTCATTGATCGTTTGGCACAACGACGTTGCTTAGTATCATGGAGGTGTTGCTAGAGTGGGTTACTTGTATATGCCCTTTTGTTTCTAGTGTACATGAAGCGTGGCATCGCGAATGGCGTTCTTGACGAGCATTGAATGACGATAAGAAACGAAATCTCTCTACGTTGAATTGCACTCTAATATGTCAAGTTGGAGCTGACTCTTTGTGGGTCATACCTCGTGAGTTCAACGCAGGTACCTGAAGATGCTCGACGTTGCAGCGGCGAGCAGCCTCAGCGTGTCCTGTGGGGCCGTCCGCCACCCGGCCCGAGCTCCAGCATTTTGTAAAGACCTCCGCTACCCACCATCAAACCACTCCGAATCACTCCACGTCGCCGAAACCGCACCAGCCCGAACGACCCTCGGGGGCATTTCAGAGTCGTCGCATACAAGACCACCTAACATGGACTCGAAACGACGAAAGACGGGCGACCAAGATGTCAGCGCCCTCCGCCTCGCGTCGCGTCAGAAATATCTTGCGGAACGAGAAGCGCAACAGCTCGCCCTCCTCCGCCGCCAGGTTGCAGAGGAAGCAGAGGAAGAAGAAAGGCTGGGCTCTAAGCTATCAGAGAGGGAACGCAAAGAGTTTGCTAAGAATAGAGAGACGTTGAAGTTGGCCGAGGCGCGGAATGCCATAGATGAGCATCGAGATGGGTTCATCATACCGGATGCCGACTATTCAAACAAGCACGAGGCCCTCACAAAGCGTCACAAAGAGCCAGGTTATGAGAAAAGCGAGGTCCAGCTATGGGAAGAGGAGCAAATGAAGAAGATTAGGACTCAGACCAAGAAGCCCGAACGCGTACAAGAGGACGACTATGAATTCGTCTTCGATAACTCCACTCAAGTCTCGTTTCAAGCTATGGCTCAGGCTAGTATCGATCCGGAGCAGCAGAGGCTCCTGTCCCAACTCGATGAAGCGGAGAAAAAGGCAAAGAGCATCGATGAAGTACGCAAAAGTTTGCCAATATACGCCTTCAAGGATGAGCTTATTGAAGCTATCAAGACCCAGCAGATTCTCGTAATTGAAGCCTCGACCGGTTCGGGAAAGAGTACGCAGGTTCCTGCGTACACGCGTGATGCTGGCTATGGTGGTGGGGGTAAACGTATTGTGTGTACGCAGCCCAGACGTGTTGCAGCCATGTCTCTAGCCCAGCGTGTAGCCGAAGAGAACCATACTCGAGTCGGAAGGGAAGTTGGCTACAGCGTCCGTTTCGAATCAAAAATAGATGAAAAGGAAACGGTCATTGAGTATTGCACAGACGGTATCCTTATGAAGGCATTGCAGAACGATCCAATGCTCGAACGCTATGATGTTGTAATCCTGGACGAAGCACACGAACGTAGCGTCAACACTGATCTCTTGATCAGTCTCACCAAGGATATCTGCAGTATTCGTCCAGAATTCCGACTTATCATCAGTAGTGCATCTCTCAATGTTCAGCGCTTCTCAGAATACTACAACAACTGTCCTATTTTTAGGATTCCAGGACGCACCTTTCCCATCCAGAAACATTTTACGACCTCTCCGGAAGCCAACTACCTGAACGCCATGGTCACGACGGTCATACAGCTCCATGTAGCCATGGGTACAGAGAAAGGTGACATTCTAGCATTCCTTTCCGGTCAGGAGGAGATCGAGGCCGCTGTACAATTCCTAGAGGATACCATGAAGAAACTTGGAAATAGAGTCGCTCCTCTCATCATAGCCCCGATCTATGGTGCACTTCCCGCAGAAGCACAACAGCTAATCTTTCAGCCTACACCGGAGGGCTCTCGCAAGGTCATTGTAGCGACCAACATTGCAGAAACGAGTTTGACGGTCGATGGCATTAGCATTGTTCTAGATTCGGGCGTAGAGAAGCAAAACTCATATGACACCCGCACAGGCATGTCTACGTTGTCTGTAGTGCCTTGTTCGCGCGCGAGTGCTGAGCAGAGAGCTGGTCGTGCCGGGAGAACGGGTCCTGGCAAGTGTTTTCGGCTGTACACCGCCTGGAGTTACGCAAACGAATTGCCTGAGCAGCACCCACCTGAAGTGCAGCGCTGCAACTTCGACTCTGTAGCGCTGACTCTGAAGGCACTTGGAGTCAATGATCTTTTACATTTCGACTTTATGGACCCGCCGCCAGTTTCCACCATTGCGAAATCGCTAGAGAATTTGTACAGTTACGGTTTCTTGAACAGTGAGGGAACGATAACGAAACTCGGTCGGCGGGCTAGCGAACTGCCACTGGATCCGCAGCTTGCCAAAACTCTGTTGGCGGCAGAACAATATGGCTGTGCGAGCGAAATCATCACCATTGTAGCCATGGTGGCTGAGGCGGGAGCGCTGTTCTTCGCTCCGAAAGACAAGAAGATGGCAGCAGATCATGCCAAAGCTCGGTTTTTCCAGGCGTCTGAGGGAGGGGATATGCTGGGACTTCTCCGACTATATTCCGAATTCGAAGAAAATGAGTACTCGCCACTATGGGCTAAAGAGAACTTTGTGCAGTATCGGTCAATCGCGCGGGTACGAGATGTGCGAGAGCAACTCTTGGGTCTCTGCGACAAGGTTGAGATTGCCCGTTCGAGCTGCGGCATCTCCGATCATGTCACCATCATGAAGAGCCTGACAGCCGGCTTTTTCCACAACGTGGCGCGCCTGCAGCGAGATGGCCAAACCTATGCTGTTCTTGGGAAAGGCGGTCTATCTGTCCGAATACATCCTTCCAGCTGCATGTCCAAGACACGTGAGAAATGGGTCATCTTCCATGAGCTCATCTCGACATCAACGGAGTTCATCCGTTCTGTAGCCCCCATCGATCCGAATTGGCTCACAGAAGTAGCTCCTCACTTGTACAAGCAGTCGGACCTTGAGAAGCTGGGTATCGACAAGAAGGTGGGCAAGGGTCCAGGCAAGGTGGGCGTTGATCGATGAGTTCGTATCAAGAAAGCGACTGCGAGAGACGTACAGGGCGCGTTGCAGTTCAAGAAGAGGATGACGCAAAGGCAGTCAAATGGAGGTCATCACGCGTTAAATTCTAGTGTACGGGAAATGGGCGTTTTGGGAGTGACAAGGAAGTTCTAAGAAAGTCTCCATGATACCCTGTTCCAGGTTTGTCTCTTTTCGGCGTTTGCAGCATCCGGCTTTACTCTAGTACAATATATTCTTTAGGCTTATCTCCCGTGTCATTGTAAACGTGTATCCCCAGGTCGAATGTCGAATGTCGTCGCCTCACTGTCTAGACTTTTACATGGCAGAGTCACAAGGACTAAATGGGGGTGCGGGTGTTCGGCGAAGATCAGCCTCGGCACGCGAAATAACCAGCCGAGCCCTGGACCGACGTAGGCCCAGCTCCGGAGCACTGGAACTACGCACATGCTTGAACCACATTCGCTCTCCCACATTGCACGCATTTTTTTTTTCACTTGCAGTCTCGCTGTGGTAGGCATCGCATAGCTCGTCGCTTGCTTCACTCAGCTTTTTCAATCTTCAAGTTACGTCTATCGCCCGCAATCGTCGCTGGAACCACTTGACGTGCCCCCCGCCAAAGCTCCCCGCCAACATGTCCAGCACTGCAGACGCGGCCATCGAGAAGCTGCCCTCCACAGCAGAGCTCAAGCAAGATGCAAAGGCGGCAACCAAGTCCTCGCTTCAGTCGCTGCGAGCGTTGATCGCTGGAGGCGCAGGAGGTATTTGCGCCGTCGTTGTTGGCCATCCCTTCGATCTGGTCAAGGTGCGCATGCAGACTGCGGAAAAGGGCGTATATAGCGGAGCCATGGATGTGGTAAGGAAGACAATCGCAAAAGAGGGACTGGCTAGGGGCTTATATGCCGGTGTCTCTGCGCCTCTTGTTGGGGTCACGCCCATGTGTAAGTACTTCAAAGACGACGAGTCGATGCGGCAAGGCAATGGGCCACTGGCACTAACGCTTGACAGTCGCGGTATCATTCTGGGGCTACGATCTCGGAAAGCAACTCGTGTCCAGCGTCTCCAAGGTCGAGAACAACCAGTTCAGCGTCGCCCAAGTCTCTGCCGCCGGTTTCTTCAGCGCCATCCCCATGACTATCATCACTGCACCCTTTGAGCGCGTAAAAGTACTCCTACAGATTCAGGGACAGAAACAGCTGGCGCCTGGTGAGAAGCCCAAATACTCCGGAGGCCTCGATGTTGTCAAACAGCTCTACAAGGAGGGTGGTATCCGCTCAGTGTATCGTGGATCTGCCATGACGCTGGCGCGTGACGGTCCAGGCTCAGCCCTCTATTTCGCGACATACGAGACATTTAAGCGGAACCTCACGCCAAAGGACCCTGTTACTGGACAGCCTGGTTCTCTAAGTATGGGTGCTGTTATGGTCGCTGGTGGTGCTGCAGGTGTTGCCATGTGGATACCAGTGTTCCCAGTCGACACCATCAAGTCCCGCTTGCAGAGTGCTGAAGGCCGGCCAACAATCAGCGGAACCATCAAAGGCATCCACGCCAGCGGCGGACTCAAAGCCTTTTTCCCTGGTATCGGGCCGGCCATGGCTCGAGCAGTGCCTGCCAACGCGGCCACATTTGCTGGTGTAGAGCTTGCCCAAAAAGCAATGACTAAGATGTTCGACCGCGACGGCGAGTAAGGACTATCCACGTTTTCTTACCATTTTCCTATGGTGGACGCTCTCTTTCTTGGTCACGGCCGTATTGTGTTGATTCCGACAAGTTGGTGGCATTGCATATGGCGTTCTTAGTTTCGCTCCAGCGCAGGTGTATAGAGCAAGGGGCTTTCTAGATAGGTTCGTCCCTACGCCTGTCTCCAATAGATACTATTCCCATCCACCACCACCATTTTCCATGTTTCCCGTACTGGCCTGCTGGCCTGCAGTACCTGTTGACCCCAATAAAGGAGGCTAACGGAATGTGGCTGCAACCGTAGTCTAACAAACACTATTGCGTGCCAACATTTCCAGATTGCTGCTGCCATACAACCGACCTGGGACTAACAAAGTCCCGAAACCAGATCTATAATCTATAACATATACTTTCTTTGTTGTCGTAATTCTCCGCAGACCACTTGCCAAATGCTCGCCACCATCTTGCGTTGACGTACCTTGACCTTGGCTTTGTTCTCCGCCAGCTCTTGTCCTGTTCTTCTCCCGCGCGTTTCATCATCACGCCTCGCAAAGTCTCCGATCAGTCGTCAGCTGGAAGGGGTGTCCCGAATCAGTTTCCAGCGCGTGGGAAGCGGCAACCGTCTCCGACAGACCGAGACGCCCCAAGTAGTATGAAAATGGAGACCCCACCGCCGCAAGCCACAGCGAAGCCAACCTCCTCGAAGAACTCTCCGTCCAAACGACATCTAATCGCTCCAACATTCTTGCCTAATTCACCAGACGCGACTCAAACCATTTTTCTTAAACCTTCATTTGCGAGGCTGTCTTCTAGCCTAGCCTCATCACCACACGTAATCGACCCTTCCCCTACAAGGCGAGGCTCTGTATAGCCTACCATGAGCGACACCATGGAAAGTAGATTGACACGTGGGGCCGACTTCTTTGACGGCAACTCATCCGACTCTGAGTGGGAGGACAACGTGAGAGATCTCGTACGGAAGTTCGGATCTAGCCTCGGGGTCGGTTTGGGGAACTCATCACGGAAGATTGACAGTCAGAGTGGCAGGATACGGCGGGGTAGAAGTAGGGAGAGAAGCACCACCGCCTCCTTGTCGATCTCCCCAAAGTCTGCAGTGCCCGAGCCAGGTCTGACTGTTGAAGGGGGTCAAGAAGAAGAGGAGCACGTCTCTGGTTTTCTTGAGAGTGAGAGAAAAGAGCACAACAGAGCCAGACAAATGGCTCTGCGTCGACTCAACAAGGACACTGTACGCGTGGTACACACCGGGTCGATTGCCAATACCCCAAAGCATTCAACCAGGGGCAGTCATTCTGAGACCATATCTCCAGTGGAAGAGAGAGCACAGTCTTTCTCATTTCCTGCTTTGAAGCAAGGTAAAGATGTTCACACCCCTCTGCCACTGGACCCGACCCTCCAAAGCCGCCATAGAAGGAATACATCTGAGAGTATGATCGCAGACTCCATAATCACCGCCCAAGCTATGACCAAGCGCGCGCTCGAGTCGCTGAACCTGTCGCCAACCGAGACGTCGCATCTACATGGACTGACACACTTGCAATCCGCTATTACTACTACCGACTTTCCCAAGTCATCCTCCTTTTCAAACAGCCAGCGTGTGGCCTCGTCATCTACATACTCAGCCAACCCTTTCACCACCAAGAAGAGGCCTTCGAAATTCAGGTCGCGGCCTCGACAAAGCAGCATGCATCCTGATCTTGAGGGCCGGGACGACAAGGAATACACAAGACTGGACAGTGCTGTTGGGGATGAAGAGCCCAGGACACCGTACGATGACCGCAAGGGAAAACATGTTCTCAGAATCGTTGCTAATGAAGGAAAACTCGATCCCAGAAGCCGGTTTGAAAGGAACGAGAGTACGCAAGGTGTGATAAAAAGCTATGCTAGGTCTGAAAGTGAGGGTGCAGAATGCGTAGTCTGGCTAAGCTTGCAGAGGCGCGGCTGGGGGAAAGGTAGTTGCGATGCGACGAGGGAGCCGATGATTCGCATCGTGGTGCCGAGTGCGCCCTCACTGGGTAGTTTCAGTCGCATTGAGAAGATGCCCACCCCGAAGGAAAATCCAGTCGACTTCGACGACAGGTGTTTTGCACAAGAACTCCAAGATGGCCATCGCAAGCTAGCCGGGAGCTGGTTTCGACGTGCATTCAGTGCACATGAATTGCATACTATTCAACCCAGTCAAAGCAGTGTGAAGAGCGGTACTTCAGCCCAAACCATTCTACCAACCGTGGAAGGGTTGCTAGCGGTAGGGAATGGCAGCGACAGTCCTGGAGACCCCGGGACCCCATTCACAGAAGAGAGGTTGAATTCCTTGTTCAGACAGCCTAGCATAGGGAAAACGAGGTATACGTGGGTTCATTGGGCAAGACGAGTTGCTGCGTCAAATTCGTATCGCGCATCCCTTTCATACCACCCGGCACATGCCACTTCCCTTATCGGAGAAAGAATGTCCTCATCGATGATAACGACGATTGAGTTCTTGCACGCACCGTCAAGGTTCCGCATCTTGTTTGCGCTTGCGCTCGTGCTGCTTGGGAGTATAGCTGCCGCGCTGTTGTGGATCTTCTTTGGTACTATGGGAAAGGAGACGAGGGAAAGTTTGGAGCGACAAAGGAGTGAGCGCGTGGGCAGTGGCATGGCGGTTGGTATTCTGGCGCTGTTGTTGGAGGGCGTGGGATTTGGCGCATGGGTTGTGCTTAGTTAATGTGGTGATCTAGTTCGAGGAAGGGCACCGCAACAACTTTCAGTGAAGAGTGACGATGGACAAAGAGGTAGAATGGGAAAGGAGGTAACGGGTGTTGAGGTTTTCCAGGTAAAAGGGGTACATGGTATAATACATTGGCTTTTTGAAATTTTCCTAAACGCCATACTCAAGATTCAGAGATAGACTCATTCCCTTCAATGGGTTTTTGTTTCTGAACCATGAAGAACGCCTAAACGCCATGGCATCATTTTTGTTCAAGCCAGCCCTCCTTGTCCAATTTCACTAAACTTCCTCCGCCGCGCTTCCCTCGCGTTTGCAGCATTATCGTGCAACTTACGCTTTGCAATTCTCTTCCTCGCCAAGTGGGTGTCCTGGTTATTGCCACCGCTGCTGCCCGCATTCGTATCACTCGTTGGCGAGATGGAGCTCTCGACCAGGAACGTCCTCAGCAAGATAACCCTATTACCGTAATGCATGTTGAACCACTTAAAAGGGTTGCAGGTGATGCATGGCAGATTCAGTTTGCGGCGAGAAACGCACAGAACCAATCAGCTTCGCAATGGTACCAAGAAGCCAGGTAGAACAAGGTGACGAACCGAGGAGCGGGGAAACCTGTGGCGACGAGTGAAGTGGGCGGGCATCGGGAGCAGGCTAACCCCATACGTACTAGCCAGGACTCCCGAAATGTTCCAAGGTTCCCCGACGCGGTCTTTCACAATGAAGCTATCGCAAAGTCGCGACCCGCCAAATCTCTCTGCGCCAGAAATGGTCACCTCGAGCCCTGGATATGCGATATTCCGAGATTTAAGAGATAGGATGGGGGTTTCTTCCTCGCAGCCTTCCCCCACCCCGAGTCGCGACGTGAATGCTTCCATGGTAGCTTCCCCGACCTCCGAGCGCAAGTTCCACTCTAGTGAGTACACGAGCCTGACATGCTCAGAAAACATGTTCTTCTTAGCTCCGTTTGTGTACGCACACGCACCTAACGCATTGGATCCACAGGTCCCAGGGAGGACGACATGGCGGCATCACAACAGCTCATGGACGAGGGCGCACACGCCAACCTCACCAACCGCGAAGACCCTAAACCTCTGGAGCCCGGCGACGTAGACAGCAAGCCCACCTCGGGCCAGAAAAGGCGCAAAAAGCACAAGGTCAAGTCTACCAAGATAGGCCCCATGACATCTCCCGCAAAGACTCAGGACATCACAAACGAGAACCATGTCCCAGCATCCTCGCCCTTCCCTTTTCCAGCCACCCAACCAGAGGCAGACGAGAACGGTCGACCGCTATCCAGCAGCCCCCACATGTCGCATGTTGTCAATGGCTCCTCACAGCCCAACGCAGTCGAGGTGCCAGACTCCCAGATCGCCGCCACGACCGCAGATGCGCCTGCCCCGTCACCAAAATCTAGCCTTGTCGTGCCCTCCAGCGCCATCAAGAACAAGCGCACCTACAAGAAAAGCAAGCAGGCAAGACGAGACCAAATCACCCAAGACGCCGTCGTGTTCGGAGAGGTCGCCGATGGGCTTGCCGACACCAACACGGACGTAGATGAGCCAACTTTCCCTTCGCATACGACCTTACAGCACAAATGCCAACGGGCTAGAGATACAGAAGTTGGGTCGCTTGAGACTGCAGAGGTTGGCTCTGTATCAAATACTGCACACCCACCAGAGGCCGCGGCAGATGCAACACCCACGCCAGCCAAAAGGCGGAAGATCGGTACGCCAAAGTCAGCAACTACGGTACAAGACCTCTTTCAAACAAGCCCCAACAATGACGACAACTTGCAACGAGTAGAGAAGACGAAATTGAAGCGAGTGAAGAAGCCGCAAACGCCCATCGCGAAAACCAAGGACATTTATGACATCCCCGACGATGAACCAAACACTACCAAGGGAAATGGCCATCTGCAAGAGACAGCTACTCACAGCAAGCGTAGCGCGAAGAAAAACATGAAGGATGGGAAATTCTACGACTGGCCTGCTTCGGTTCGCAAGCCTGGCCACCCATTGAGTGAAACATCCCACAACGAAGACTACATCATGCAAGATCCTATCTCTAATGATGACGAAGTTCCCCCGAATCCACCTCCCAAACGCCACCAGAGCGAGGAACAGGAGAAAGTACAGAAAAAGAAAAAGAAGGCGCGTCCGAATGTGGCATCTGCGAGGAAACTTCGCCGAAATAATGGCGACGGCATTAGTCTGCTATCGTCAGCCGAGCGAGCACTAAACATGGATCGCGAATTGGGCCACCCTCCGGATGTGCGAGCAACCGGCGATTTCACCAATGACGAAGAAGAGTTGATCCGTAGAGCCGTCAAGGACTTCCAGCAGAGAAAGGGGCTGGAGACTTCGGAGCTCGTTGAGATAATTCAATGGAACCATCATGATCCAAGTTTTAATCGCGAACCTGGCTATCAGCGGAACAAGAATGACTGGGCCCCGCAAGACATCGAAGATGCGCGGGAAAGTGCCGAGTTTTGGGAAGATATCAGGAGTATCGGTATGATTCGCCCACACGACATATTGAGAAGACACATTCGCCAGTTATACCATCAGTTCAAAAGCGGGGCATGGACGGAAGAGGAGGATCAGCAACTACGAAACCTACAAGCGCTGCATCCAAACCAGTGGAAGCTTATCTCAATCACTATGGGGAATCGTTCGACACATGATTGCGTGAACCGATGGCGCGATTACCTGCAATACGGCGACAGTCGCAAGACTTCTCGTTGGTCGGAAGAGGAAGAACAACTCCTTATCCGCGCAGTGACAACCGTTGCACAGAGGGATGAAGACTTTCGCGCTGAGTCGGGACGACCGCCGCTCACCAAATACACCAACAAAGATATCAGTTGGCTCCAGGTCGCTCACGAGATGGGTGACTCCCGCAGTCGGATCCAGGCTTCAGTCAAATGGACTAAGATGATGAGGCGTGAGAATCCACCCCAAATTCAGTTGGAGTACAAACCTAGAGCATCAACGGCCCACCCCCAGCCTCAAAAAACAGCGCAGACTGGCGAACCCACTCCGAAAAAAAGGGGGAGACATCCAAAGGGCGACGCTATCAACGAAACTACCAGTGAGAAGCGTCCCAAGACGCAGAAGTCAGCGAAATACAATTTTGGTTCGGACGCAGACGAAGGGAAAGAGCCTGAAAACGAGATCGAAATGCAACAAGAACCTGCGGCAGAGAATCCGGCAACTGAGCAGCGCCACAAATCGAAAATATCAAGTAACAAGCCTAAGAACCAGGAATCAGAGGGACTCCATTCCGACGAAGCGCTATCTAATCCGCCACCAAAGAAGAAGCGTGGACGACCGCGGAAGAGTGAGACTACGGCAACTGATAGGCCTGAGAAACGTGGCAAGTCGAGCACTGCAGTGGACAAAGTAGTGGTTGAGACTGAGACCGAGACCCAGAAGCTAGGGGAGGAGCAGGTCGTGGATGGATTAAGCGTTTCACCTGTGCAAAAGAAGAAGCGGAAGAGGTCTAGGAATATTGAGCATGCGGAAGATGAAAACAAGGGTGAAAAACGTCGGAAATCGAAAAAACTGGATGAGAATGAGGATAAGGATGAGGATGAGGATAAGGATGAGGATGAGGATAAGGATGAGGATGAGGATAAGGATAAGGATGAGGATGCCAAAGAGAATGATGAAGAACAAGAGGGTCAAATCGAGGAAGATCACATGGAAGAAGATCAAGTACAAGAAGACCAGGGCCCAGTAGATGCGGTCGAAGATCAATCCGCCGTTACGCCCGCCGCTCCATCGCCCGACAAGCCTCCCAAGTCCGAGAAGTCGGTTGCACCTCACGTCGATCAGATGTTGTGGGGCGACAAGTATGATCTTATCTTCAAGCTCCAAGATCGTAGAGACGACTACGAGGAAGACATCGACTGGGAAGATGTGGCGAAGGAGCAGTCGTATCCCTGGTCTTTGGAAACCCTTCAGACAGCATTGCATCAGTTGATTGAACTTCTTCGCGACCACGGCCGAGATGTAGACACGGACGACTTTCCCGGGACTGTCGATGATGTCATGGATTTTATAAGTGAGGAACATGCAGCCGAACTCGAGGAACACTACACGCCCTTGTAGCAGATCGCGTCTGATGAAGCTGAACGGTGGCTTGGTTCTATGATCTGACCGATAGCGTTTGGATTGGTGCTAGCAAGTTCGGGCAAATGAAGCATGGTAGAACATCTTATCAATACTTACCACCACATGTGATGACCCCTCCCTGACCAGTTTCTTTCGCACATTGTGACCCCGTACACAAAACCAATACCCAGTACCCAGGTAGTTCACCACATGGCTCACTTGGCACCCAAGATCTTCCCCCCCTCCCCTTCCTCCCCCTCCTAACCCAATAGATAGCCACTCGAGAAACATTGCGCATGCGCGATGCATCTCGCCTATATTTTCCACAGAGAGACTCGTCTCGCCCCGCAGACGTGTTAGCTGCTGCGTGGTGCATCCTGTATCCCATTGTTCTAGAACGCGTAGCAAGGCATGTGCATAGCCACGCTCGCGGCGCGGCGCGGCTAAAATAGAATTAAGAATGGGCTGGCTCTAGGGGTCACGAAACGGCGGCTCCACCCACACACCCCTTCCCACTACACTAATCGCTGCACAAGCTATCGAAATCTCCGGGAGTCCTGTAAGCGTATCAAAGCGAGTCCGAAGTACGGGGCTTCTGCTCGTGCTCGTGTGTGTTTGGAGGTGTGCTGGGATGGACGCGGGAGGCATGACAAGTTTGTTATTGAAAGTGGGTTGCAAAGTGGAGGAGGTGCGATGTGTTGACTACGGGAGGGTAAGCCGAAACTGCGAAGCTCTACATTTACTGGAAAATAAGACGATCAGTAAACAAGCCGAGATACTCCATGTGCAACGTGTACCACCAGCCTTGCCGGCCTCACGCTCACGCTGCCAAAAGTTTGGTTTGGCAGCTGCACAGTCGGCCCCAGGGCGGGTTCCTTGCCATGCGATCCACATAGCTTGGCGTATGTCACGCTATCAATTCCCCAGTGCAGCCTGAACCAACATGGCGATGGCATCCTTCGCCCCCTTGATGACCTGCACAAAGTGACCAATGCGGCACTGGCTTGGCCGTTGAAAGCCAATCGCCGTTACAAATCGATTATTGCCTTTACGGGCACCCTCCATGATGTACCGTTGTCTACTGGGCGGGCCAGTAAGCAGTGGGGATTCGGGCGGGATGGACACCAGCCGGGACCTCTCTTACGCACCCTGGACGAGGCGAAAGCGGGCAGAGGGAGGCAGTCTCGCGACGCCATTTCTACTGTCAAAAGACGACTGTTTGTTGTACAAGACTTTGGGATCTGATCCGGCTTTGTTCCACTTTTTCGCTGCTTGTCCGCTTCCTGCGCTCCACCTTTTGCGGTGGCTACTCTCCCTTCCTTCCCTGCCTTGCCCTGCCTCGTTCGATCCATTCTCGTGTAATTTGTCGGGGCCACTAGCAGTCCTCGAGAGTTGCGCTCCTCGCTCGCTTACACGGAGCGGGTTTGACTGCTCGCGTCGTTCCAGTGCAGATTGTCATTCCAGCTGTTTGAGAAGGCCATAGACAAACCAGCGCCGCTACGGGTTCGCCGGGGTTTCTCGCCACGACTCACCCGCCACTCATCGTCTGTTGACGGCCGTGCATATACTCACCCCGGCTACTTTTCCCGTTCCACTCACTTGTTTGAGCCAAAGGTTCAAGGGTGCGACCTTGGTTCCTGAGCCCACGACGTCATTCCGAGCATTTATTCGCTCGCTCTTTCTCTCACGACTCGTAAACTTTGGACGGCCCTACTCTGGATTCTGCCTTTTCGATACCGCACGCCAACTAGGGAATTGCTTTCTTTTGGCGCCAGGGCGGATTGACAGCCATGGAGCGAATTCCATCACAGCCTGCGGGTCCTGCCGAAAGTTGTCGAATGTCGATATTCACAGAGGTCGGGTTGGTGGACGAGCATAGGATCCAGGAGGAGCGGAGCCCGGTACGCGCACAGGGCGAGACGTTGAAGAGGTTACGACCTACAAAGATGTTGAGATTCAGGAGTCGCAACGACATCTTTGATACTAGGAGGGAGAGTGTGGACGACGATGAGGATGATTGGGAGCCGATATACGATGAAAGCGACGCCAAAGCCTCAGGTTTCTCTACAACACAGACTTTCATGCCCAGCAAACTTTACCGATTTGGATTGTTGAGTTTCATGCTAGCTTTGATGCTACCGATCATGCAACTCAATCCTCTCAATTACGTTGGAGTGAGAGGTGGCGTTATCTCAACGAACTCGATCCAAGCCAACGCAGAACGTCCGGTGCTCGTGAGACGAGAGGATAGTCCCACCGATGCCTGTAGGCGATGGAGCGGTCAGAGTGCCATCGTCAACGGCACGCTATACATGTACGGTTTCCGCAGGACCACCGAGGCTCAGCAAACCGACAACACATGGAGTATGTTTTCGCATTTCTATCCATATCTTCTATACGCAGGCGCGATGCTAATTTCAAATAGACAACGATTTCCTTACTCTCGATCTTACCGAGTCCTGGCAGATCAGTTCGCCCGCCCTTACAGGCCTCCCCAAGCCCGTCGGCCCACCCGCAGTATCGCTCGGCCAACTTTGGGCATCGTATGATTCGTTATGGCTATACGGTGGCCAGTTCTCAGACAGCCCCATCGTAGAACCAGCAAACAACTCGGTGTGGGAATACAACATTGGAAGCAAGGAATGGATCGAACATCCCGACCCGAAGACCTCGGCTGGTGATGAAGCCGAGGACGCTGGGCAATCAGTACAACGCGTTGCCGAAGGTGCTGGTCTTACTGTTAGCACACTGGGTAGGGGCTTCTATTTCGCTGGCCACCTTGATTTTCTCACCACCGAGGGCTGGAGCAATCAAATCGCGAGGGTGTACCTGAAGAGCTTGTTGGAGTTCACGTTCCCCGGGCGATCCAATGACAATGTCGAGTCCCTGAGCGATGGGAAAACCGCTGGATCTGATGGCGTATTCCGCAACATCACTTACGGTGGACTACAGAACACAGCGTCGTTCCCTGAGCGCGCGGATAGTGCACTTGTGTATGTTCCTGGCTTTGGCGACGAAGGCTTGTTGATCGGTCTCACTGGTGGTGACAACGCTACTTTCGTAAGTCCAGCAACACTACATTTTACTGGAATGTCTAACTCAACGTAGACGCAAATGAACACCATCGACGTTTACGATATTGCGACATCGACATGGTACAAGCAAAGCACCTCAGGCGACACACCCGAGTACCGTGTAAACCCTTGCACTGTTGTTGCAGCCGCTGCAGAGTAAGCCTCAACAACATATACGCTTATCATCTTGGGCACTTTTGTTAATCCCGATTTCTAGTGGCTCTTCTTACAACATCTATATGTTCGCTGGCCAGGACCTTACACCACCCGGCAACCAAAAACAGCGAGATGACATGTGGATTCTTTCCGTCCCGTCCTTCACCTGGATCGAAGTCGATCAAGGCACCGATAAGGCCGGCATCCCTCCTGCTCGTGCCGGACATCTGTGCCAAGCTTGGGATGCACAAATGATCGTTCTAGGTGGATATAATACGAATCTTGGCTGTGACACGCCTGGCATCTACGTCTTCAACATGAGCAGTCTGGGCTGGAGCGACCAGTTCACCGCCGTCACTGGAAAGAACGCGCTGCAACAGTACAACAAAGATGACAAAGAAAGCACTGGTAACCCACTTGCGCAACAATTCAACCAAAGAGGATTCGGCGTTGGCGCTGGTATCGAAGGTTCATACGGCTACGCAGTTCCTGAAGCCGTACGAAGTGTCATCGGCGGCGAAGCGACCGGCGGTGCAACCCTTACCGCACCTCGCCAAACACCCACCCAAGGTCCTCTTGCAACGGGCAAACCGCAAACCTACACTATGACTGGCCCGGACGGCTCAACCATCACTAACGTGATTAACGGCAATGCCTCTACCTCCTCGGGCGACGACGGTCCCAACATCGCTGCCATTGTCGCTGGCGTTATCGCAGGTGTTTTCTTCGTCATAGCTGCCTACTTCGCCTTCTGTGCCTGGATCTACCGTCGTCAAGTCCAAATTTGGAAACAACACGCTGCCACCGTACAATCGCGCGCCGACGCTGCTGCTGAGAAACACGGCACGTTCACCTCGTCTTCGAAGGTTAGCTCTGACCGTCCGCCTGGTACCCTCGGTGGAAGCAGCCACGGCGGTGCGGCTGTGAGCTCGTTCGATATCGCGAGGAGGAATAGCGGCGATGCAGCCACGGCGTACGGAGGGCCAGGTGAGGAATGGGGGAGAAGGAATAGTGAGGGCAGTGTTGTAGACGGGTTGTTAGATGGTCAGGAACCCAGCTTTTGGGGTGCGAGGGGTGTACTGCTCAACCCAAGAAGAAGTTTAAGGGTGATTAACCGCGACTAAAGCGGTCTTGGGCCGTAATGTCCCCTTGGAAGCGGATTTCATTTGCATTTCCCACCCTTTTCTTGTTCGTTTTTCTTTTCTCTCATAATCTCTTCAACACAAAGCATTGGGTTAGCGAGGAGCGAGAGCGGCCTTTTTACTACTACCTTTACTACCACTACTCATGATAATCACGTATGTCTACAAGACGAGAGATGGGATATAAGGCAGGGATACACACGACGCCTGGATATGGATAAAGTAATAATGAAACCAGTACGACGTCAATTCATCAAGACATGATTGCTTAATAGACACGAATGAATGTTGAGTACTCATGGACCATTGGCACAGAAGTGTGAGAGTGCAATCCGTTGTGCATTTCAAGTATAGGCTATGATGGAACCTCATGCATCATGATGAGAAGACTTAGCCTAGACTATCCGTATCATCTCCCTCCCCTACCAGTCCCGATCCAAGGCATGAAGACTGATGTCGCCTACCTCTACCTCACACCCGACGTCCCTGCACCTTCGCTGTATCTGCCTAAACAGCAGAAGAAGCCGTGTCCACATCACCATCAACACGCAATGTATGCCCCGTACCAAAACACCACACGCCCGCCAGCTTCTTGATCCCTCAGCCCGTCAAAATCGCATCCTGCTTAGGCTTGGACTGGTACCGGAAGTACTCGTCGCCATCCATGCACCCAGGCGCAATGCAGTACTTGCAAAACGTGCCTTTAGCCTGCATGATCTCGTTGGACGGGTACGCCGTCTGTGGTCCGAAGGGGGTGCACGTGTTGAGGATAGAAATGTGTTGGCATCCGAGAGCCGCCTTGTTCTCGGCGCGGACGTAGACTTGGCCGACGGGGAAGAGGGGAGGAGGGGAGGAGGGAGGTGGGCTGCTAAAGGTGTGCATAGCGTTGGAAGGGTAAGCAACAATGTCTTTGAGAAGAGCGTCAGGGTTGCGCGTCTCAACGGCAGACTTGCCCTTGTCTTCCCCATCGCGCTTGGAAGGCCACTTGGTGCAGCGGACGAAACCGGCCTTGGTGCCGTACACGGGCTTGATAGCGTGAGCCCACTCGTACTTGGAATCGATCATAAAGTCTCCATCGGAAGCGTCGCAGCCCTGGTCAAAGTACCGACACAGGTAGCCCATGCGTTGGGGAATGAATGTGATTTGGTGGTCGACTATGTCGGGCATCTTGATGCACTGGTCCACCGAAGCAGTGTTGACGACGCCGAAGCGCGTGTTCGGGAGCGAAGGGTATATCACGATCATCTGAGAGTTGGGACGAGTCGTTACAGGATTAGGGTCATCGGAGACGATGTTGGCAGCAACTGTGTCAACGGACTGCGGATAAGTGGACTCGGAGACTGGTGGAGCTTGGCTCAAGCCAGCAAGACTGAGCAAACTAGCACGAAGTTAAGTGACTCGCATAGTGGCTATTACTCGACAACTAGCAAGCATAAATATCCTTTTGTTACAGTCGAAAGTCCCACCTTTATTTTCCAGTTAAGATTGACTTGTCGTGGTGATGATAAAATTTGTTGTGGATCGCGGTGGTAGAAGAGAAGTTGAGGGGTAGAGTAAGGAGAAGAAAGGTAAGGTGCGCGGGGTACGGGTATCCTATACTGGTGAGGGGTGAGGCAGCAGAGGTACAAATAATGGGACTTTCGCCTATTCACCGCGTGAAATACGTGAAAGTGGCAAACGGTGGGTAGGGTGTGAGGGTACAGGCGTCAGAGGTCTGACCATGCGTGTGAATGACCTTCCAAGGGAAGGTATGTACTAGTGCGCCCTTCCATGTATTCGAACATCCCAGGTACAGCAAAAGGGATCAGGAAACATGATGTGACAATTGAGAATTGCATGGGTATATCAGCAATAGTGAAGTATTTCGAGACTGATTAATATTGTCTTACTCATCATACACTACTCACGGATCGAGGTTGCGGTTGATCTTGTACTGTCGATACCCAAAGCCTTCCATCGTGACCCAGTGACCCAAGACTTCCATCTGATCCCATATCAATGGATACCGCTGCTTGATCCATGCCTCGACATGAGTTTGCTTCTCGCTATTGGCGGTGCAATTAAACCAGCTGCCTAGACTGTATAGCTGTTAGCATTGCTGATAATGTGAGGAGAGTCTATCAAGCGGAGACATACATGTCCAGATCCAGAGTGAAGCCGTACTCTTCTTCCGCGGTCTCGATGAGCGCCAGAGCTTCATCGTGGTTGTGGTTTCGGGCAATGGCTGACATGTAAGCCGTCCATATCGCCTTGTCTATATCAATGTCCTGCTCTTTCAGACGCTTCCATATGGACTTGGCATGTTCAGAGCCGAAATGCATTCCCTCACACGCTCTGAAGGCAATGAGTATGCTGTTGTATGAAGGGCCTTCTTTCGACTCGCAAATGTCCCTCCAAAACCGAAGCGCTTTCCTGTTCTCTCCTGTCGCAGCATAGGCAAGCATGAGAGAATTGCGTAACTGCGTGTCCATTTCCACGTTGAGGTCTAGTCTCAATTGGTTATGTGCCAGTTCGAGGGACTCGGCATCAGCGCAACGAGCAAAACCGGTGAAGGCTGCAACGTACACCTCTTTTGTTGCGGTATGAGTTGGATCAATGTGGTTGCGCATGTGGAAGAAAACATGACATGCCATATCGGGACGATTCCTAGCGAAGAAGTTGTTCATGACGGTTATCCGGTCTTGGCGGGGCGTCTCAATGAAGACGTTACGCAGGATTTGGTAGGCGTCCCAAGCATCCGCTGTGCTAGTTTCGCTGTCCAATAGGAACACTGAAAGTGCCTTTTGGATGATTCTTCGCTGCGCGGGGGCGTACTGGTGTGCGTGTACTTGTAAAAGATCCATAGCATCGGGAATTTCGCCTCTTCGGAGATGCAGAAGGGTAAGCGCTGCGACGGTTTCGGGGGCAAAGTTGGCTCTGCGCTCATGTAAGTCATCCACCATGGCCATCAACTCATCAAAATGGGGTTGCTTCGATACGCAAAGGGCTTGAATGAGCTGATTAACGGCCGCGACGCTGCGCTCGGAACCAGAAAAGCTACCCTGTAGGTTAAAGTAGGCAGCTCTAGCTCCATCGAGGTCCCCAACAGAGATGCGGTATGTTATCTGCAAAGTGTAGGTGATTTCATCCGGTAAAATACCGCGCTTCTCCCCTAGGATGATATAGCGCTCAGCGGAGTATGGGTCGTGCTTTGACATGCAATAGTCGACTAATGCATTGATGGTATCAATGTCGGGGCGAACGAGATCAATCTGCGGGTCTTTCCGACGGGCTTCATCGTTGCGGCGGACTAGTACATCCATCATCCGATTGATCTCGTCTGGCCCTTTGCCAATAGCCACAGACCACAGAAAGATGGCGTCCCATGATTCTTTGGTAGGCACCTCGTCCTTGAGCAGAGAGGCTACTACCTGCTGTCCGAAAGTTAGATCACCGCTCGAAGCGCAGGTCACCAACAATGCAGAGCTGGCCACGGCTGAAGGAGTCTTAGGATTGCCAACTTTGGTGAAAATTGGTTGGGAGTACCAGAATTTCGCTTTTTCGAGTTCGCCCCGCTCAGCATAGTATGAGACTAGGGTCGATTGTATTTTGGTGGTCAAGGGAACCGACAGATCTTGGAACGCTTTTATGGTCTTCTCTATTCCGCTTGGATCATTTTCGCGGATAGAGCCTTCTAGTACATTATTCCATGCATTACAAGTAGCCGCTTTCATAGGACCAGGTGCTTCCGGGTCATAGACGAAGGCGCTGGTTGCAACCTGTCTCGCCTCGGTAGCGGCGCCGAACAGGGACAGCAGGTTCACCAACTCATGCTTGATGTACATCTCGTATGGAACCTTTAAGCCCTTTTCTCTCAATCTGCCATTGTGCGTTTGAAACAATCGTTCAAGTTCATCAATTAGCATTCGGCCGAATGGAACATGCCACTCTCCAACCACGTCGGGTCTTTTCGAAGGGGACAATAGCTGCTTGAGAATGGCTTCAAGGTCAGTTCTACTGAGCCACGGCTTCTCGTTTTCCACAGGGCTCTCTTGCAGATACTGGAGGGCATAGTAGGCGCTCGCTACGTGGAAGTCCTCGAATGTTCCTTTTCTCAGTGCAAAAAAGTCCTTGATGGCCTCGGCGACTTGGGCAGGCGGCGGTGGTCTTGTAGCGCTTTGCTTTGCGTATGCCACTTCAGTCATCTTCTCCAGGCCAGCTGGCGTCTCGGCAGGCTTCAGCTTCCGCTGTTGCTTGAAGAGGTTGCCAAAAAACGTTCGTCGCTGTGTATGCGAGAGAGATTGGGGGCCATGGTGGGTGGCTGTGCGCGGTCGAATGCCTCGGTGGCGGCATCCCCGGTAGAGGAGAGGCTCGTTGGCGATGAGGTTGCGGAAGACGACGCGGGTCAAGTGGGAGGGCATGGTAGCGAAGGTTGGACGTGTGTAGAACGAGTGTGTGCGGTGACGTTGGCGACGATTGCAATTGGCGCGCAGAGGGAAAAGAGAAAAAGAAACAGGGTATCTAGGTTGATAGAGATTCCATTCGGCCGGGTAAGGCGCACGGGCAATGTCCACGAAAAGAAGACGAGACGAAAGCGCGGGCGGGAGAATTGCGGGCGGCGAACAGTGAGGGGACGACGACAGCGGCAGCTCTGGCGTGGTGAAATCATGTCGCGCTAAGGAAATGAAGCTCCGACCGCCGAGGGCCGCATATCGAAAAGTCACCACCACAGCGACGGCGACGACGACCACGACAGCCACACAGCCGACGCCGATATGTCTTTGACGCGGTTGCCAGTCAGGCCAGCACTGTCTGCGGGCAGGGCGGGCAGGACGTGCATGCGCTCCTTTTCCTCGGGCACGCAGACGCAAGGTGCGCTTCCAATTCCTTCACCACCACCAGCCCATGGCCGTCTACCAGACCCTCTCTAACGCCTCCCAGCGGACATCATGTCTGTCCTCGGCAAGAGCACAGCCGCCCGCCACCCATCCAACTCGCCCGCCGCCACTCAACCGCGCGCCACCGAATCTTCCGCCGTACGCTTCGCCCGCAGTGTCGGCCTTGATCGCACATCCTCAACCCCGTCCCGCGAGCTGGCCGAGTCCGAGCGACTTGCCCAGTACCAGCGGCAGATTTATCGAAAATGGCAACCCGGCGATGTGTATGCGCCGCACGATTTGAGCGGGGCCGAGCAGAAGAAGTGGAAGCAAGGACGCAAGAGGCCACAGCAGGACGCTTTCGATGTCTTGGGAGTCAACCCCGTGTTGGAATACAAGGTGCGTCTGCCGAAAGGGAAAGGATAGAAACACTCGAGGCGGCTAACAATCTCGATAGAACTTCACCATGATGTCCGAATACATGACTGAAATGGGTCGGATAAAGCACTCTAAGGACACGGGGCTACGGCCCAAGAACCAGAGAAAGATTGCCAAGGCAATACGAAGAGCGGTAGGCCTGGGCCTGATGCCTAGTGTGCATAGACATCCATTGGTCGTCAAGAAGAGCCACCCTTCAAGGTTCTTGTAGAGAATCTAAACCCATGTATAATACACCAACATCCTATACCAACCATCATGACGACACATGGAATGCAAGTTACCTTCCGTCCACTTCCAGCTGTCGCTGCTTCTAGTGTAGCCCCAATATGGCATCATCTTTCTGCGCTTCCCTCATTTCGATTCTCTCACATGTCACAGCAACAAGTCATATCATTCTTCAATCGCAGCGATTCGTCCAACTTTGACAGCAAACTTCGAAGTACCCTCCATCTCAATATTCCGTCCCGTTCCCATTCTTCACGACCCACTGCGCAATCATCATCTTCTGCGCCTTGATGATATCAATGGCATAATCATCATCGTAAACATCATACCAGCCGGGGCTCTCATGCGGCGGGTCACCAGCCCAAACCATACCAAACTCGTTCACATGCTGCGTCTCTGGCCGATAAATACCGCCATACGCCCACGGACTCGTACCAATATACGCACCCCCATCCCTAAACTCGTCCATGACGCTATTGATAATAGTCGTAAAGTACGCGTCCTTGTGCGTCGTGCTCGCGCTGCTTAGGTAAGGATACTCCTTGTCTTCATTCTCCCAGTTATCCCTTGCCATGCCGAATTCCTCAAGGAACACAGGCTTGCCGATATCCAGTGCCCACTGACTAGAGTTTTGCATAAAGTCACGTGCAAAATCCTGGGACGCTTTAAGATTGGCTTCACCGGCGTTGTACATGTCATATACACCCCCGTTCTGCACCCAGCAGTGCGTCGTGGCATAGGAGACGGTAGAGAAGTTGTGGACGCGCTTGAAGTAGTATTCGCCTTGCTTGAATTCGAGTCCGACGCTGATGAGTTGGTTGGGCGACATGGAGTGGATGTATTCCGAGATGCGCTCTACCCATGCGAAGAGGAGGTCGTCTGGGTTCGGCTCTAGGAAAATGCTGTATGGGCCCGTGTAGCCGACTTCGTCAGAAGCTTGGGGCTCGTTGGCGAGCTGCCAGGTCATAATTGTTGGGTCTTCGGTGTAGAGACGTCCGGTAACGCTGTTGCGGCGGTTCATAACCGTCTTAATGTGATCTTTGTACCATTGCTCTGCTTGCGTGTTGTTGTAAATCAGGTTTGCAAATGCGGTAAACTCGCTGTATGGAGCGGCATTAACGCCCTCTACAGTATAGTTTCCCCATCCTGTGCCAGGAGTCTCGCGTTGAGGCGGCGCCGTCAGGTTCCAGCTCTCGGGATAGGGAATCGCAGTGTTGTTGTTCGCCCAAGACACGTACAGTGGTGACGGGCCATCCGAGCCGGATCGCCGATCGAGCCACCCCAACATCACAACATTGAAATCAACCCAACTTCAACGCGTCATAACTCCACCACCATGAGCCGGAT
>LR132705.1:0-13610 GCA_900634815.1 Paradendryphiella salina | reverse complement strand
AAAAAACATACAACAGCGGGTATTCGCCAGTGGTCACCCACCTGACTACTAACCCGCCGGTACACTGCTTAACGAGGGCTGAGCGGACGGGAAGCCGTGTTCGTCAGTGTCCTATGGTCGTATGTGGAGGAGATGGGAGATTGTTTAAATTACTAATGAGGGTTGTAGTGGTGGTTTGGCCAAGGAAAGAATTGGTAGAGATTGTGGGTGTCGTGGCTCTGGAGCATGTCGAGTGCGCGACACTTCAGAGACAGGCTGGGACTTGATCAATCTCTCCTTTTGCTCGCCTGCCGGTCTTGGAGGCGGCGAGCGCGTCGGTGGTGGTGGTGGTGGTGGTGGTGGTGGTTGATGGCGCGTGGGAGCCGTGCAGTGCAGCCATTGTGCGCGCTGACAATGCCAGATTCTGCGACATCAAAGGCGCCTCGAAGCGTGTAATCATCGCGTTTCTCAAGGCGATGGTTGCGATGGCCGATTGCTCTTCACACGCATAGCAGGCACAAGCTTCACCCAATGTGCGAAAACATCGTCCCAAACCTGTGCGCCAGAATGAATAGGAAACGGTTCTCAACCCCCATTCATCCAGTATACCCGACAGGAAAAGGTGTAATGGGTAACTGCTTGTCGCTCCCAGGCGTTTTTGGCGTTCTGGGTGGAAGCGGGGAAGGAGTCCTTGCATTGCCAGGTGCTCGTGTATATGAGCCTGGTGCCAGCGGGGAAGCCTTGCGGACATGAAGCGGAGCAGGCCAAGATGGACTGAAAAGTAAAGGAGTGGAAGGCGTGACTGGCGACATGCGCAGGGGATTGAGTCCGGGTTCGAGACGCGCGACGGTCCTGCCACGTGCTGTACCCGCTGTACTTTGTATCGATGTACGGCTTGCTGTAAGCGAGTGTCTTTGCGAGGTAGAGGAACGTAGAGTTGGCGGTGGTGGGCTATCTATGAAGAAGAACTTTCCACTTGCCGTACGGGACAGCATAGGCAGAACGGGTTGAAGAGGAATCTCGTCATGTCCAGAGTCTGCCCTGGATGTGTTGGACTGAGACATGACTGTGCGGGATATGATCGGGCGTACCAAGTGTGTGAGCGCGGTGTCGGGCCTTGTTCGTGCAGTATCGGATCTTGTTGGTGCGGTGTTAGGCCCCGAAGTGATGGTACTAGGTGCCCTTGTAGCGAAACTAGGCCTTGTTGCAGCAGTGTTGGGCCGCGCCATGGTGTAACGAGATGCAGGAATATTTGTATATCGCACATTCGGTCCCTGCGTAAGGCGTTTGGTGTCCAATGGTCGACCGTTAGGGTTTTGAGGTGCTTCGGAGAAGTATTGCGGCATGAGAAGAGCAAACAGGGGTCGCATAGCTGGTAAGCAAGCGCATACGATGCCCACGTTAACTTCAACTACAGACAGCGTAGCGTGGTCAGTGTTGTCGAAGGAAACGTCATTCGAGTTGGCGATGGCGTCCAACGAATAGAGCCGGATGATTGAGACCAAGGTAACGCTTTCTGCTCATCAGTCTGCTGTGCTGTAAACGATGGGCAAGACCGACTCACCTGGAACCCAACACAAACATGCATACCAATCCCTTCTTCTGGGGTTTCGGGATCGGTAGGGTTCGTACGACAAATAACGGCATGAGGAAGATGACGACGTCTTGCCCGATATTTAAGCCAGCATTCGTAACCCATATGAGAAGCTGATTGATACAGCGACCACCGGTGATGGACTTATCCCATGAGAAAGCGACAGGGTTGCAGATGAAAACACTTGAGAAGACTGCCCAGGCACCATAGGCCACTACGATGCCCAAGACAATAAAGCAAGCTATGCGGAAGCGACGAATGGGAAAGATGCGGAGGTATTGGGTCAGGACAGACACCTTGATGGTAGTGAGGGTGAGGTTATAGACCCAGACACTTGCCCAGAAGGCCTAGTAAGGCTATTAGTCGGAATTCCAATAGCAGACACAAGAGACGTGATGAATGTTGATATGTGCTTGTCCTTTGCAGCGTAATGTCTACATGGTTTAGACAAAGGCTAGCCACGAAGGTGTGTAAACAACCTCGGTGAGCGCATTTGGCCAGCGTAGATAGGCTAAGAAGGTTGGCTGAACTGACCTTCAATAATGTATCACGCTCACCTTGGTTGAGTCTTGCGTCATGCTTCCCTAGTCCATTCATAACTTGCGTGGCCGTTAGCACAGCAAGTGCTATTGAGCAGACCTAAACTCGTTTAGTGAATAGTGCTTTGGTGAGGAAAGTATCATTTACCATGGCAAGTACAATGTATGTATCCTCCTGTCCCGCTTTCTTTGATATTACCAGCCGTGTGAAGAGACGTAAAAACACTACCATGCCAGAAACAAGAGTGAAGGCAAGTACTATTATATTAACCCGCGTTCCGGCAGGCGTAGAGTTGATGGCGTCCATAATGGCCCGATATTAGAAGGACGATTGGACAGAACAAGAAGACACAAGGAAACGTGGCGAAGTGATTTGTAAGAATCTCATTGCTCAGTACTCCATGTTGGCGTAATGGGAGATGCTGGTGAGTTGTGCTGAGTGCGAGCAATTTGCGATGGGAGATGGAAAGCGAGGTTGAGTGGTCAAACCAAAGAAGGGCCTAGTGCCATGTGTCAACGGGGAAAAGCGGTAATGGCTTTGGAAGTTGCAGGAAAGGCGGATCCTCATTGGGAGGTCAAGCCGAACGATAGCAAGGCCAGCGTGATGCCCAACTGAGACGCAGGCTCCAGACACACATGCTGGATTCGGAAGCGCGGAGGTGACCAGTGTCAAAATAGTCCCCCACACTAAGAGAAAGACGGTATCGTACGTGACTACCGTTGCAGTATGCAGATCAGGATGAGCATTGACTCAATGCTGTCTTTTCGGGCGTGACGAGACGCCAGCTACGGCAAGAACAAGGCCGAAATACTTGGAGAAAGGGGTATAACACCGCAAATATACCCCTAGAACAAATCCGTGGCAACTATGGTGAAGCTGCCGCCCGGTATGGTTAGTACTCGGGTATTATGGCTGAGGCGGTGCTACGGGACTGCTGGGCGTCGCATGTCATGACTAGCTGCCGTTTTTTGGACAGTGAGCATTTACCAGTGCGAAAGGCGTCGAACAGGCTGGGTTGTGGGCTGCAGGTACAGCTCCGAGTTGTTGCTGAAACCACTGTTCCTTTGGTCGCAGTCGAAGATGCCGTTGCACGGGAGCACGCGCAAGACTTGGTGCAGCCGACGTTCGCGTACCTGCACATTTGCGTATTGGATGGGTGACAGTTTGGGATGGATGGCGCAAGGCTAGGGACCCTGATGCAGATCTAACCGAACGCAGACCGTGCACCGAAACCTTTGGGGTTTTCTTATGAGCCTGAAACCACCCTAAGGCAACTAGTTTTCTATCCACCGAATAACCTTTGTCCTGAGGTAGCTCAAGCCATCTCGGTACAGCACCCTTAGTGGCGGCTGATTCGGTCCACATGCAATCAATTTAGTTTAGCATGGCAACCGGTCCAGGCTGAATAATTGACGTTGCGATGCTGCGGGTCCACTACATCTCTGACTAGTGTTGAGTGACTGGTCCTCGTTTGCAGCTTTCGGCCCAAAGCGAGTGCACGGTGGCCGCCCTTCCCAGCCTCAATGGTAGGTTTGAGTATATATCCAACAAACTTCCTCCTTTCATTAACCCCCCGCGTCCTCTAACAATAGCGTATCACTCCCTATACATGGCAATCTTGTTCTGCATATGCACGTGATGCCAGTGGAAGGCTACGTAGACTGCGGAAGACACACGAAGCCGGATGCCGAAAGAAATCGTAGTGAAGTTGATGCGAGACACGTCTTTCCTCGAAATAGCATATCCTCAGTAGGTCAGGGGAGCGAAACATCCAAGGGTTGATCACCAAGACGCATAGCAGTGACGAGGAGCTTCAGCCAGGAATATGACAAAGTTCAAGAAGTTCCGATGGGAATAATCAAGGTTTTGCGACACTCGTACCAGCGAAGCCTAGGGTAAGAGGACGTACTACGGATAGAGATTGTGATGTAAGATTGCACCAAACACCGTGTGGTGTTCTTGAGGCGTCGAAGTAACTTGGACGCGACTATTGTTGCCTAGAATGAAAGCGGAAGCGTCATAACCCCCACTTGCCCGACCGGGGCTGCGGCACGCGGCTGTGCTTACGATGCAGTACCAGTTTGGACATGGTGCCCGCTTCGTATGTTCGCGAGACAACTTGTGCGAAGATAGCGTAGGTTGCGGGTACATAGTGCGCCAAAGGTAGTGGAACGTGTAACCCAAGGGCGAGCGACTCGGAGGCTCTGAGTGTAAGGCTACGTGTCACGGGGCGACAGCGCGTCTTCAAGGTTTCGGCACATTGTTAATCATCAATAGCCAAACGCGACAGGAGGCGAATGAGTCCGGCTGCTCGCACCCCAGGCTGGTGACAAAGATGGTTTGATACAGCGATAAGTATGCTCAAAGATGCTTGATTCTTACAAGTCGAACACATCCTTGGCTGCAGACGTACTCTTCTTCAATAAAGCGGCGAGCCGCGATCATCAACGAAAAGCAGCGCAAAGCGTACAGTGTCAAAAATTCCCAGCCGACCCGAAGGCCAACTGGAGCGGTCATAGTTGTAGTTTTCAACTAGCAAAAACGCTACCTCGGACGAATCCTCACTGGTAAGCGTAAAGCCCGAGCACTTGGATACCGAGAGCAGAGGAGGACGAGGGGGAGAGAGCTTATATACCCGTGGGAGCGGCACAAAAGGCTTGGCACGCTAGCATCATGTGATCGCGCACGCGCCCAGCCACCGGCGAAACACCGGCAAGAGGGTCCCGAAGCCAATCGGAAAGCGTAACTTTTACTAGTGGGAACCAGGCAGAAAAGTCACGATTCTCAGCCAACGCAAGGGGCACTGCGAGGCTTTGCAGCATCATGTGCCTTGTCGGAAAAATGAATACATTTCCAATCTGAGATTACTTCCCTATATGGGCAAGACAGCCAACAGGTTGGACATCTTTCAGAAACGTCTCGCTAGACGAGTGCGGTCCTCGAAGCAAAGATGCAGCCCGCTTTCCCCAGACGTCCACCTTTACGACTGACATCTACGAAGGTACCGATACCCCTAGAAGCCAGCGCCTTCTCGCATATTCTGCCGCTGTCCTCCGTTCTGCCGCCTAGCTGTCCTCAGGCTTGCTCGATTATATATATGGTCATCATGTTGGAACTTGATGTCTGCAGTTTATACCTCCCTTCCACTGGCATAGATGGGTATCCGGATAAGAAGGCGACACGACACTCTTACCGTTGCCAGGACATGCGATGAGTCGCGTGAAACATTGCGGGTTCCGAGTGCGAAGAATACGTAGCACTGGTTGAGGTGCTGTGAGTTCTGTAGACGGAAACTCCCGGCATCGTGCTTGATGCCTCAGCAACGGCAACACCCAAATGGTGATTGAGCCGCGAGTGCCGTAACATTGAAGCTTCTTTCCGGTCCCAAAGGTCCGACACATCTACCGCATATTGCCTGGCGACCTTTTCAAAAGAGTTCAGAGCGACGCGATGAGCACGCTCGGCGACGGGACCCTGCATCCTCTGCAGCCAGTATACCGCTTTTCTCACTTGATGGATCATGGTCGAGGGGTTGTAAGAGGTCGACGAAGGGTACGACAGACCAAGCAGGAAAACGGAAATCGCCTGCATCATATGATGAACAAGGCACCACCAAGGCAAGTGTTCATAGATATGAACGCTGAACTCGTCGGGAAAGGAGACGATAATTGCGCGGGCGGCTTCGATACAACGATTCGACATGTTTCTCAAAAATGTTGCGTCGTCGGTGTCTTTCCGTGGCTGTCGTCGTGTGGTCAGAAAAGGCCGTGTAAGCAAGATGCGTGCGCTGCAGAGCTGGAACTTCAGGAGCATGCGCTCACGGACAAAAGTTTTTCCCATGTCTGATGCGTCACCCTCAAGCCGGAACTCCGAGGGTAATGAGGAAACCCACTGATCGAGGCGCTGGCTCAGAAGTGCGGTGTCCTGCTGGATATCACCTGGAGATCGGATCATCGTGCCGGCGGAATATAGTGACGTGAGAACGTTCTGGGTTATGATGGACAATTGAACAACAGCCCTAAAATACGTGCCTGAGCCGGCGCTTGTTGTGCCAGAATTTAGCAGCGTAAGAGGAGGAACTGCAGTACGGTTGAACGAGGCCGAAAACATTGCAGAGTGAGGAGCTGAAGCATTTTCGGTATGTATATATGCTGCCCTCACTCCCTCGGGTATGGCTTCTTCGGGCATTGCCATCGGAAGCGGCACGGAGCAGCACGAATCAACAACGGTGCTAGAACGACCAGTTATGATGCTCAGAGTTCTTTCCAGCGAGTACAAACTCCACCACGTTTGGACTAACGATTCGCATTTCGTTGCATTGGCCAAAGGGTCTTCATTCCTTACACGAAGACCAAGGGAAAAGGCCGACCGGAGGGCGATGCCAACTATCCTCCACGCACTGGTAGGATCAGTACATTCGTCGCTACAACACATGTCGATTCTGGCTGGATACTCACCGACTGACCTGCCCGGTACTGAGCCAGTAGAATCCGAGAAGGCTTTGAATGTGAAAATACGAAGTCAGCATGTGCCTCACACACGATCGGGACCGGCAGGACTCACCCTAAGCTTTGGGTCTGTGGGATGTCTGGATGATTCGTCACAGCAGCTTCGTTTAAGCCGAATGCCCGCGCCCGGGCTTGATATGTGATATGTTCAACGGCTGGCCATCTCTCGTTAAGATAAGCATAGTTTGCACCAATGGCAAACACGAGGTTCAAAATGGCCTGCCACTTTGAATTCAGACGTGGCGCATTGCCGTTTCGCAGAGACCCAAAGTACACGCGAGTCTGGTCTATGAACTCCTTACAGGGCAGGATCGGAAAAGAATCATGCACTTTGAGCATGTAGCACTGCACCAGGTGCTCAGCAAGTTCGGGTGGAGGCATCGCATGCGGGTCTACGTAGAAGTCCACATTCACATCCTCGCAATCGGCCCAGAAACTGAATGAGCTGACTGGCTCACGGACTGGGACGTATGAGGGGCGTCGTGACAGACTTGGGCCATCCCATTCCACATCCGCCCTTTCGACTTGAGCGAGTGCCACTGCGCGCAACCACTGGATTTCTGAACTCTTGCCGACAAAACCGATCGACCGGGCCTCGTCTCTGGTGTGCAAATCTTCGTCCAACAAGTCCAGAGCCTCAGTTCCAAGGTGTTCCAGGTAGTTGATTCCGCTCAAGTCTGTGCTTCCTTGTGAGCTCTGGGCGTCAACGTCGTGGTTCGATGGTGTCAGCGTGAGTCTGGGCTCATACATGTCCTCATCGATCTGTGGGTTGTCAACGTCATAACATTGGTCGATCCTTTGTCACAAACGCCGTGGGCAGGACTAACATCGTCGAGAAGATCAACAATACGATTGCTATCTTCCACGCTTACGCGGTTTTTGATCTCCCGCAGCAATCCGGTCAACTGCTGGCATTGTTGAGTAACGCTGTTACTGTCAGTACTGAGGCAGGGGGTACAGGGAGTGAAACGGACATCTTAAATCGATCTTTTCGGGGCAGAATATATACGCATTCACGGTTCGCGGTCGCGCAATGTTTGCACCTTGGCTTTTTGCCCGTACATTTGATCTTATGAGAACGACACTAAATGCGTTCGGGTACACCGTCAGAAGCCGTGGCAAATCAGGAAAAAACATCGGAGTAATCATGTCGCAGTGTGACTGGACAATGACGAGGGGTTCATGGTTATGGCGCTCGGGATCGCACAGCTATTTCGTGTGCGCGATTCAAACTCACTCCAGTACACGCTCGAGCCACTCGACGCCTATCTTTAGTCGCATTCTGTTCTTGCTCGACTCGCTGCAAGCGTGGAATGGCAACTTTCTGTTGGTTGGAGGACGTCGGGCGGTATCTCGCATCGAAACTGTGCTCCGAAGCGCTCGAAGCCATAATTCAGTACAGTGTCCAACAGGCCGAAGTTGAAGCTATTGCTTGGAAGAATGTACGTCTATCTAACAAGCTCCAAAGCGGCGCGGTAATGGCACCCGTTGCTCAAAGACCCTGAACTACGTCAGGCATGCCGGAAGGCAAACCCTGTCTGCGACTCCCGATCTTAGGTTACATCATGCATCCGACGTGGTCATTGGAGTCCACAAAGGCCGCCCGATTCCCGGGACGGCTATCGAGCTAGGCCTTAATTTTTCCGTAGTCCTCGGGAGTTTCAGTCGGAGCGGATCACCGTACCCAATGAGGGCGGCTAGGATACGCCATGCGACCATAGCAATATCGAAGTTGTGTGCGGTTTGGCCGTTCTTTCGAGTCATGGCGCAAGTCAGCCTTGCATTCAGACGAGATCTCAGTTGGTATTTTCTGACCCTGACAGCCTGTTCTACAATCGAATGTGTTGTGTGCCGGGGGAGGAGGCGCACTGACTCGATCTGCAGCGACGGCGCTGTTCTTCAGGCCTGGAACATGTCGACATCATTCCTTGAGAGTGCCTCGTGCACGTGGCGCAGCTAGCACGAGATGGTGCAAAAACATTCGTTATCCCATGCGCGGGCGTTGGGCGACCGTTAATTTATCCTCCGCTGCTCGCCACTCTCTACTCGAACCGATGCGTAGTGCTAGTAAGATCGCTGCGACGCTAACACTGTGTCAAAGCGATCTCTCCTCTATATGATGGACTGGGAAACTTGTCTCTAGAACTTAAGAATATGCGGCCCATTTGTCCGCCCTCTTTGGAGTTGAATCGAGCGATCGTGCAAGAGAACCGTCAATATCTAGGCAGGTGGATGTCACGTCAGGCCTGAAAACCATGCCATGAGGCTATATCAGAAGGACACGGTTCCAAACCAATGCACAGCTGGACCTTGAGTATTCTCAAATACCCTCGGAGATGTAGTCGACGGGACGTTGAGCCGTAATAAGACGCACCCAGAGTACTACCAGCCAATCATGTTCTTAGCGTGATAGCTTGTGTCACGTGCGTTTTGTCCCCACTGCGATAGGTCGCACTTGTCAACGAACAGACGAGATCATCGTCAGCATTCGGCTGCTCATCCTCTGCGATGCTCGGAGACGATACATGGACAGTAGTGTTCGTTAGGCATACCATGCAAACCACTGACAGCTCCACATCTTTACACGGCTACTAAAGGTCCAGGCGCGATTGTGGTGCTCACGAAGCATGTTGGTTCGGAGTTGGCCCCCAGGACACCAATCAGCAATGTCCGCGTCATCATCTTTTTCAGTCCAGGCCTCTCTTTCGGTGCGCTGCCTAAGTTAGTCCATGAGTTCATGCCATGCAAGAGCGGACAGGAATCTGAAGTCACCCATCGCATCTCGCATCGTTGCACGGCCCGGCACACAACAAGATCACGCCTTTTGCGGACTTGTTTCCTCTGCCATCCATTTGTCCTTGCTGGCTTCCCGCACGCGCCATCCTGACGGCTAATGTGCTGCTACAGTCTCTAGATGCAGCATCTTCTACCTACTCCGCCCACTTAGATGCGCATCTTCGCAGGGCTGTCGACCCGTTCAGCTCCAGAGTTCTACTATTCTGTTTATGCCAAACAGAGGTAACACTCCGCTTCCGTTGATCGAATCATAACTCGTGTTACCCGTGAAGGGAGCTACTGAGCGTACCGCGCCTCAATAAACCCCCCATCCCACAGACTTCAATTTGAGCCTCATCCCATTAACCGGTTTACTCGTAATTGTCCCGCCAACGACAACTTTTTCCAGCGGGTTCGCCAGCTCCACCTCAAAGCACCCCACAAATGCCGCCAACAGAGCCCTCATCTCAGCGCGCGCAAACCTCTCGCCAATACAACTTCGCGGGCCATGCAAAAATGTCAGGAAACTGTAGTTGCTGTTGGCGCCGCCGTTCATGGTTGCACGTCCTGTTTCCTTGTCAATCCAGCGCTCAGGCACAAAGTCCTCTGCGTCTTGGCCCCACAATGTAGGGTTCCGATTGATCGCCCATGGCACGACGAAGAACATTGTTCCACTTGGGATGAAGTGCCCTGCCACCGTCGTATTACGTATAGCGACGCGCGCCGTAACGGGAATTGTGGGGAAGAGTCGAAGGACTTCGTTGCAAACGCTGTTGAGGTAGGGCATGCTTTCTAAGAGACTGGCAATATCGAAGGCTGGGTCGGAGAGCACCTTGGGGTCGGGTATGTATTGGTGAATCTCAGAGCGAAGACGGCTTTGGATGTCGGGATGTTGGGACAACAGGTATGATGACCATGTCAATGCTGATGAAGTGGTTTCATGACTATGCCTATTAGTATTATGCAAGCACAAACAATGATGATGACTTACCCTGCTGCCAGGAACGTGAGTAATTGATCGACAAGATTCTCGTCGGAAAAGTCATTGCTTCTTATCATAATAGACAGGATATCCCGACTCTCGTGACTCTCCTCGCCTTCCGGCTTCATATTGGCCTTTCTCTCCACCACAAAGTCTCTGCATATCCTCTTCAAATTCCCCGTCGTGATCCTAACCCTCTCATTCAACCCCCACGGCAACTTGCTAACCAGCCAAGGCGACAAGACAATATGGCTAACAAAGTACGCCGCCTTCTCCGTTGTCGGCTCCAAAATCTCTTCATAATTCTTAATTAATTCATCATCGCTATTCCGCAGTGAGCCAATATCCCTCCCCAGCCCCGCAAGCCCTATAATATCCAGCGTAACCTGCGTCGAATACCGCCCAATCTCCAGTACGCGATCCGGTTTCTCCCCGAGATGCTTGCCCAGCGCCCGACAAAACTCAATCGACTTGGCCCAAAAAACAGGATACAGCTCTTTAATATGGCGGTAATGGAACGCAGGCATGATCCTCTTGCGATGATGTCGATGCTCATCCCCCTCACTCATCAACAAACCCTCACCGAGAAACCGTTTGAGGAAATCCCGCGCGAACGGCGGTTTCTCAAAGTCGTAGCTCTTGTGCACGAGCACATCGGCCAGTGCCGCCGGCGTCGTCAGAATAAGGCGTGTGCTGTGGAAGAAGCCGCGGGTTAGGATGATGCCGTCATTGGCCGTTTCTTTCATCGCGCGCAGGTGTGGTTCCCCGCCGGGTCGCTGCATCATCATCCAGCCGTGGCCGATGAGCGGTGTGAAGCCTTTCGCCTGCGGGAGATTGCGCAACGGAGAGAGGAAGAAGGGATAAAGGAGCAGTTTGTGGAAGAGGAGGATGCTGTTGTTGAGACACGTGAAGAAGATTAGGTAGCCGGTCAGACTGTTGTGGGCTGCTGGGAAGAATACGGGGAGGAAGTTAAATGCGAGGATCGCTTCTAGGGCAGGGGAGAATACGCTGTGGGTGAGATTGAAGTCCATCGTGTCGGTGTCGGTGTCAGTGTCGGTGTCAATGTCGTTGTCGTTGTCGTTGTCGTTGTTGTTAGGGCGGGGTGAGGGGGTGTCAGCTTGAGGAAGAGGCAAGAAATCGTGAGAGAAAGGTAAGAAATTGTGCGACTACTACTTTAACCCTCAAGTTCCTTCTTATTTACATGTGCATACTGCAAACTCGCTCGCGCCCTCCACCCCCGTTGAACCGGTGTCTTCCATGCCCAAACCATTGTGACTAGCCATACAACACCTCTACACCCAGTGACGTCGCGCGAGTCTCATGGCTGCCAAACAACCCCACCTTCAAGCTAGGGTAATGACTGCTGACTGCTCTGCACAGTAAGCGAAAGTCGCGAGGTACGCATAAGGGAAATGGTTGCGGATCAGCCTGAAATATCATCTGCTACAAACATCCAAATCTGAGGTTAGGCAGCGAGATTGAGATGTAGAATCGCGGAAAAATTGGTTCGGATGCAGTGTCTGGTGGTGCCGAAGATATAGATCATTCGTTGTTGCGATGCCGAGGTTGACGAGGAAAAAACAGAACAAGCTGGTGCCTGGAACGCTACATTTTTGCGTGTGACAATGTGGTAATGTGGTCATGTTACAATTCAGTCCACTTCGTTGTGTAACATTGAATTTCCTTTCTTCTAGCATCGCGTCCTCTCTTTCGACATTGTCGGCATATGCAAAAAGGTGCCTCGCTTAGTTTCCCATAGCCGCGTTCATCGGCCCCGCGACACCCTTCTTTTCCATCATCTTGCCCAGCCACTCACCTACCGTCTTAAACTCGCTCAGATCAACATTTTCCTTCATCATCGCCGCAATAATGGTCTGCCACGGTACAAAAGCCAGATCCGCAAACGTGAATTTGCCGCCAACCAACCATGGCCCACCGGCGCCTTTAGGCTGCTTCTTGAGATGCTCTTCAAGCACAGAAGTCACGCGCTGCACTTCTTTGTAGTAGCGCTCTTGCGCTGAGGGAAGGGTTTCGGAATGGTATTTGGTGAACCAGATTGCTTGTCCGTAGTACGGGCCTTGGCCAGATACTTGTAGGTGTGCATGTTAGTGTAACTACGTCACATGACGAAAAGAAAATGGGTAGGCAAACCTTGGAAAAATAGCCATTGCTTCGCTAGATAACTCTCCGGGCTTCCAGGCTCGAAGCTTAGCTTCTGCTCTTTGTCGTACCTTTCAACGAGGTACTCGATGATGGCGCCTGATTCCCATAGCGTGATTCCGGTGTTTGGGTCGTGGATTGCGGGCATGCGGCCATTGGGGTTGACGGCGAGGAATTCAGGCTTCTTGAGATCAGGGAAAGAAACAGGTTCGACTTCGTATGGGACAGATAGCTCGTTGCAGAGCATGGCCACTTTGGATGGGTTGGGGCCGTGTTTGCCGTAAATCTTGATGGGTTGGAGGTTGGCCATTTTGGCGCAGGGGGAGTTTATATGCAGATAGTTGTTGATACAGTATATAGGGGAGCTCGCCAAGGTGGTGGCGGTGGTTGAGGTGTTTACGGTGGTTTGTCGTCAATGATCCGGAACCCGCACTGTGTTATATACTCGTTGCGGCGGTAAAATACGCACACTAGTGGAAGTCTCATGCTCTGTGACGACAACGACTAAGATCGCTCCTTCTTACTAATGCCCATACCGAAGACGGAAGCTACGGTACGGGGGCCTATTAGCAGGCAAAGGGACAAAACTCAACCTGCATCCCCCAAACCAGTTTTTGGGTATTATAACGCGTAATGAAGCTACAAAGAGGGGTGTATTGATAAGGGGGTTAATTTTTGTACTGCGCATATCTAGAGGTAATGTTCTACACACAAGCTACTAAACTTCTTGTACGAGGATAAATAAGCCAACAACTAATAATAAGCCCACAACCAACACACTAGTTGCAGCTAAGGTCAGTTTTGTAGTCGTCGTACGAAGGCTTGCAGTTGTTGTCGCCACGAAGAGAGCAGCTGGCGGCGTGGTCATCGTGGATACAGTTGGAGCAGGCGCCCTGGAACCAGCTGAAGAGAGAGATAGTCCGCAACAACGGGATTGAAGGTAGGGATCTCCTCGTACGCTGTTGGATTTGGGGAGGTAGTAGCACCAGAAGCAAGCCCGGTCTGGGGGGTAAGACCATGGACGCCGGCGATCGGACCAGGTGGCTGACGAACAGAGTTGGCAACAATCAAT
>LR132704.1:0-20817 GCA_900634815.1 Paradendryphiella salina | reverse complement strand
GTTGTTCGACATTGAGGAGCTTGCAAAAATGCCTCCAGAGATCGCAAACAAACTGAGGGCCTCTGTCGCTTGTAACTGCTGTTGGGATGCCATGGATAGGATAGTGGCGTTCGAACAGTCGCTTTGCAACTGCTTCTGCTGAGATGTCGTTCAAGCTTTCTAACTCCACTCCCTTTGTCAGTCGGTCAGTGACTACCATGCAGTTTGTAGCGTTATCATGGCCTGACGGCGGAAGGTCAGTAATAAAGTCAATGGAGATTTCTCCCCATATGCGGTCTGGGATTGGTAATGGCTTAAGGAGCCCCTTCTTGGTCTCTCTCCATATCGTGTTTCTTCCACAAATCTCGCAATTGCGAAGAAATCGTCGTACGTCGCTCGCTGCACCTGACCAGAAGAACTGTCTTGATAGAATTGTGTAGGTAAGATCCCGTCCAGGGTGGCCAGTAATATGTGAGTCATGGATGTTTTGAATAATCTGCGTGCGTAGGGGTTCGCAATCAGGGATCCATATCCTGTCTCTGAACCGCAACAAGCCTCTCTCATCGACGGTGCATTCTGCTATGCTCACTGACTTCTCTTTCTGTAGGACAGTTGGGAGGTTTCGCGCCTTGTTAGTTACCAACATAGTGAGCTCCTGATAGAGTTCATCTTTCTGGCGGCCTTCGTGCCACAAGTCTTGCATGTTCTGATCCTCAAACAAGCGCACATCTTTCGTGAAATCCAGCTTAGTTGTTGCTGACAGAGATTGGATTTGGGTATTTCTGAGGTGCTTATTCTGGAAGAGTCGGATGAATCGCGACCGTAGTCGTTCATCGTCGTAGCCGGTTGGGCGGTCTTGTTCTCGTCGTGACAGCGCGTCAGGCTTTCCCATAGTTTTCCCAGGCTTCCATTCCAAGGAGAAGTCAAATCGTGAAAGGAATTCTGACCAACGGACCTGTCGTTCGGACAGCTGTCGTTCTCGGTAGAAGTATTGGAGGTTCTTATGGTCTGTCAAAACTGTAAACCTCTTCACCATGTGTAGTTCCGGGGCCCAGGCTTCCAAACAGCGAACAATAGCGAGGAGCTCCTTGTCGTGTATCGGATAATTCGCTTCTGTTGACGAGTGCTTCTTTGAATAGTAAGCAACGGGCTGCCAGTTGCTGCTCTTGTCCTTCTGTAGCAAGAGGCCGCCGGTCGCGTATCCCGATGAGTCGGCCTCTACCAGGGTCTCTTTTTTTGGGTCAAAGTGGGCTAGTATTGGTGCGGTGATAAGGAGTTCTTTGATTTCTTCGAATGCTTGATTGCAGGCTTCATCCCAATGAAAAACCATTTCTTTCTTTGTTAGGTTGACCAGCGGTTGGGCGAGGTCTGAGAATTCCGGGATAAAGACTCGGTAGAAGTTGGCAAAACCAATAAATGCTCGGACGGCCTTCACTGTTGTCGGCGTGGCCCACTCTCGGATTGCGACAATCTTTTCAGGATCAACTCGAATGCCCACTTCTGCTTCTACGATATATCCAAGGTATTTAACTCGTTTGGTTTCGAACTCGCACTTGTCGATATCGATCTGTAGTCCAGCGTCCATGAGGCGTTGAAGCACCTTCCCCACCTTCTCCCTGTGATCCTGGAGCGAACCTGAGGAATAGATCAAGATGTCGTCGACGTATGCGGAAACGAAGTCGTCAAGGTAGTCTTTCAGGACACCATTTACGTAGCGTTGAAATGCGGCTGGTGCTCCTGTTAGCCCGAAAGGAGCAACCTTCCATTCGAATAGGCCGTATCTCGTCCGAAAAGCCGTCTTCCATTCTTCTCCTCGGGCGACACGGATCTTGTGAAACGCTGCAATAACGTCGAGTTTCGTAAACCATTTGGCTTTTGCCACATTCCGCAGTGTCTCTGTAAACAGGGGCAGTGGATAACGGTCCTTCCTGGTGATGTTGTTTAGGCCTCGATAATCGACGCAGAATCGGATGCCTCCTCCTGGTTTCTTGACCATTAACACTGGTGCGGCTGCCGGGGAGTTACTTGCTCGAATGAAATCCTTGTCAAGCAGTTCAGTAAGGGTTTTCCTGAGCACTAGTAGCTCTTCTCGGCCCATGCCGTAAAGCGGCCCCCACGGGATAGCCTTCTCGTTCCCATCCTGGTCCTTTTCAATCTCAATGTGAAGATCAACGCCTTTGCGGTGCGGGGGAAGCTTCTCAGCTAGGGAATGGTCGAAAGCCTTCAACCATTGATGGTATTGAACTGGGAGCTTCGTCGTTGGGTCTGATCGTTGACGCGGTTTCAAGGCCTTCTCGATGTCTGCGATAGAAATAGCGAACACTCCAGTGTCAAGCGCGATACCGTCTCCTTTGTTCTTCCTACGGCTTCTTCTCACCTCTGCCATGAATGCGGAAGCTATCACTTGAGTGGCCTTCATTGGTGGTGGTCTGTACGACGCCTTCTTGTGGTTCCATACGCGAATGCCTGATACGCCAATATCTAGGCAGCCTTGTTTCGCGGAAATCGTAACATCAGCGTCCTCTAACCAGGGTTTTCCCAGAATTACGTCGTACGTCAGGCCAGGTACAACGTAGAAGAAGACACGTGTCTGTTGGTGGCCGTCTATGTCTATTGAGGCGTAAGTGACCGTATCCAGGATAGCAGTTGGCTCTGCGTTCTTCCCAGCTGCTTCCTTCAGCTGACGCGGGGCTATCTTTATTGATGGCAGTCTCAGTGATCGAAAGAGTTGTTCGTTAATAGCGGAGTAGCAAAGGCAGCCAGAGTCAACGAGTCCAGTGACAAAGTCAGTGCTATTGAGTCTAACGTCCACCACAAAGGGGTCGCTATCCATCTTTTGCTCTCCATTCTCTTTCCATTCTCTCTGAGCCGCCGCGTGATCCTATTGTTCTGCTTCGAAGCTGTCTGAATCTTCATCTACAGCTGCTTCGGTGACTACCGCACTCCTTGCCGTCATAACGCTAATGTGTTTTGGTCGTACAGCAGCTGCCAGCGGACATGTAGCTATACGGCAGTTGCTGCGGCCGCATCGGAGACAGCGTCGGTCCTGACGTCGAGCATCGATCTCCTCCTGGTTGACCCATTTCGCCCGTTTTCCAAGGAGCTCCCGGTCCTCAGGACGCTTAGAGGGGTATCCGTTCGTATTGCCTTTGCCACGGAGGCCGAATGCGTTCACTTGAGTAGCTGTAGGCTCCCATTCCATCATGTCCTCGTGGTTGATATGTGCAGCGGCATTGACATCGGGCGTTGTCGTCGGTCTTGGGACGCGGGTCTGTCCAGCGGTGTAGCTGTTGCCCGCAACTCTCTTCTTCGTCCACTGACCATAGAGTTCCATGTCGTTGCTCACGTCTGCACACTTCTGAGCAAACACGTTGTAAGTTTTGGTCTCGCTTCCAGAGCAGCCTACGAGGTTATCTCTCATCTTGCTACTGAGTGCATTGCGTAGGTAGGATATCTTTGCGTCGTCATCCTATCCCTCTGCATTAGCGTTGGCGATTTCTTTCTCGAAGCGAGGGTAGAAAGATACGAAGGTTTCGTCCTCTCGTTGGCGTATGGCGTGCAGATTCTGAATCGCTTTCTGCTTCCGATTGCGCTCTCCATAGAGGAATTCGAGGCGCTCGAGGAGCCTGTAGGGGTCTGGTGGCTCTTGTCTAAGCTGCATTTCGTAGAACGTAGTGACGTTCGTCTTTGCTGCTCCCTCAAGACGCATGAAGATGTACCGTAGTTGGGCCTTAAGGCTTCCAATGGCCAAGGCATCTTCTTCAATCTTGCCTTCCATCTCTAGCTTCCACCCTCGCCAATGTGATTTGTTGCCGCTAAACGTAGGAGGGTGGGGTAAGCTCGCGCGTGGCTTTGAGGCGGAGTGGATAGTCGCGTCGCTCGCTTCGGCGATTGGTGTCGGGGTTGGCGTTGGTGTAGGCGCCTCTGTGGCGTCTGCCCTGCGACTAGGTAATTGGGCAGACGTCTCTAGCATGCTCATCCTAGCACTTGTCTCTTTCTCTCTATTACTTAATTCTTCGACCTTCTGCAGCAGCTGTCTCAGCAGCTGGTTCGCTTCGTTCATCGGCATGTGGGTGCCCTCTGCGGGTTCTGACATGGCGGTGTCTGACATAATGTCTCTTCGGTGTCTACGGTGTCTTCGGTGTCTTCGGTGTCTTCGATGTCTTCGGTTGCTCCTGATCTCGACTGTATGTGAACGGTCTGTAGGCACTGTATTCCAGCTACCTAACCCAGATGCTATTTACAGTCGAGATAAGGGGAAAGGAAAAAGGTAGCTGCCATCTCTTGTTGTTTGTGTTCGCGCACGGGCCATGCGCTGCTGAAGCGAGGTGGGAAGGAAGCGACTAGGCTAGTAGCCTAGTCATGTGACTCCGGGCTCAGCCCGTTACACCGTAAGGGAGGTATCATACAATCTTGTGCCACAATAAAAGAATCTTCAACCGCGATGCCATCTGACCAATGGATCCAGTCCAAACGCTTCTTCGAATTTGTGCCTGCCGTGGATCTCATGGTGCATAGGATATAGTCCGCAACTAGTTTAGCTTCTTGTTGCCAACAGTGACCTGCCTGCCCTGGCTGCGCTGGTACTGGAGGAAACCGAATACAGCAACAGCGACGACGCCCAGCATAAGGATATTGCCTGTCATACCGTCAGTCATCGTCTTCTGACCTCTTGTTGTTGCCGGATGGTGACTTACCTAGTACGAAGCTAACGATCCCACCAGCAAGCTCGACAAGACCGCGGAAGAAGTTGACAACGAGGCCGAGGATCTCCGTGGCGAAGTTGAGAGCAAACTGAAATGTCTTCTGGATAAGGTCGCCGGTAGTTGTGATGAAGGACCACACAAGCTCGACTAGGGACTTGAAGAGGTCGCGGAGGGCATTGACTACGGAAGACATGTTGGTTCGTCTGGCTTTGAGAGTAATGTTGGGCGGTGTTTTAGCGTGAGGGTGATAAAGGCAGATGTGAGAATATCTAGGTGGTGGTGAGGGAAGAGGAGATTGCCTAGGCGATGGTATTGCGTTTGCTAGGGTGGGTATGGGACAGATGCGACTACCTTGGAGGTGCTATGGTGATTTCCAAACGAGCAGGAATGACGCGACAAGTACGTGAGAACAGCAAAGTGCCTGTTTCACTGTTGCTGCTGGCGACTCGGATCGCGATTCGTAGTTTGGGTGAGTAGCTGGTTGGCTGGCTAGGCGGGTACATGGCCATGATGTGTGAGAATGTGACGTCAGCTGTGGAATGTGGAAGAACGCCTGTTTGCGCGCACGGCGGGATTACCAACGAATCAGAAAATGACGGGTGAGAAAATTGAGGTTATTGCACGAATGGGGGAGGAGATGTGTTAGCACGGCCTCGGTGAGGCCGTGGGTTTGAAGCTGTTCGGCTCGAAGGCAAGGCATGCTGTACGCAAAGACGGCACGTTGCGAGCTTCTTTGCATAACATAGCCTTCATGTCATGGCCAACATATGCGCGTTGCTGGCCGAGGGTGTCGCTACCGTGGTGAGCGATGGAGGTGGTGAGGCATCATTTGGCATGCATCCCCGCTTGCGTCATGGCGGCTCGGCTTAGGGCGGGAAAGACGTGCCACGACTAACCATCCCTCGTGGTACCGCATCGCTCAAGATGTCAGGCACCTTTGATAAACTATTGGCCAAGGGGAAGGCGAAGCTCTCAGAGTTTACGGGTCCATCGTCGGGAGGGCATCACCAGCAGGGCTCCCAGGGCCAAGGCTATCCATATCCAGGCCAAGGCTATCCATATCCAGGCCAGCAGCAACACCAGCAGGGCTATCAACCTCCCCAAGGCTATCCTCCACCAAGCCCGGGCCAGTACACTGGCAGCCAATATCCTCCCCAGCACCCGCCCCAGTACCCGTCCCAGCAACATCAGCAATGGGGTGCACCTCCCCAACAACAACAGCAGCAGCAGCCCTTCGCACCACCTGTCCCCCAGGGTAGCAAGCCCCATACGCCGCAACCTGGCGGCCCCCCACCAATACCCCAGAACCGTCCTCAGCCCGCCCAACCGCCGCCGCCGCAGAACATTCCACCGCCGCAAGAAGAGAAGGTATACTGGAAGCCGTCCTTTGCCATGACAACGCCTGTGTCGCAAAACTTCCGACACGAAATTGGCGACCATGGCTGGGGCAACAATGAGAAACAAATGTACACGGACGACCCCGCAAACTCGTTCCATCATGACAACCGCCTGATAGTGCGCGCGCTGGTGGGGAACAATAGCTGGACCTCTGCGCGTTTGACCTCGCACCAGACGCTTTCGCGACCGCGTGGATACCTGACTGCGACGTGTCTGCCTCCCTCGGCGCCGGGTATATGGCCTGCGTACTGGATGTTGCCAGCCGACCCGTTCAAGTGGCCCACAGATGGCGAGGTCGATCTCGCTGAGAGCTGGAACGGCGAGACCGAGAACCATTCATGCTTGCACTGGGGCTCGTACACAGGCGAAGATGCCCAGAAGCATCGTGTTGTCAAGACGTCACTACCCGATCTCGCCCGTCAGCCACATGCCTACGGCTTCGCTTGGATAGAAGAAGAGGGCATACCTGGCTGGAGAGGGCGCATGATCTGGTACATTGATGGTCGACCCGTCATGAAGGGCAGCATCCCAGAGGGTACCCGGCGCATGGAGGATTTCAGAATCCTCATCAACATCGCCATGGGCGGGACTGTGAATCAAGGAAAGCTGCCGGCTGATGGATACTATGACTTTGTTATTAGCGATCTCAAGATGTGCGAGGAGCCGCAGGGTGGGTGGCAGCAGTTTGAGCACGCTTGGAATTGCACGCCCGAAGGCAAGGCCATGTGATGACTCGTGTCACCGTCAGCATATCAAGATTAATTTTTGGCTTCCGATCTCTTGCTTGTATACACCCATATCGCTTGTCGTCATCCACTCTAACCCTATGTTCCATCAATATCTTCGCTTCTATTCCAACTAAACGATTAGAGCCATTCACTACTACTCCCCCACGCCCATGCCATCACCACACTCTTCGCCTGTCTATACTGTGATAAGACTTGAATTGTGATATGCAGCCTTCGGTCTCACCATGACATGGATTAATCAACCAAACCTCCCCGGAACGAGCCGACCATTCCGCTCGTTTGTGGGTCGTTGTCGGCATGACCATTTTTGTTTCGTACTATACTGGTACGGATCCCTGGCAGTTGCGGCTTCCGTCGGCTCTTTTTTTTTGGGGAGGGGGGGGGGGGGGTAACCCTCATCATTTACCCCAGTCTGAGATGCCTGCTGCTTGTAATGCTTGCAATGCTGGTGCGCGGGGGAGTAACCTGGCACATCACCCCACCTCCTGGTGATGTGGTGATGTCGCTGGACGACCGTGTATGGATGGAGAGTTTCAAAGCACAATGCGCATTCTCGTGCGGTCTCGTCGCCCTTCCCGGCGCTCGCGGTTGCCGAGGAGCAGCAGATTCCCATACTCGATCGGGTCCAAGGGTTTGAGTAGTACGCGTGGCTTTTCGCATTGTCGCATGTTTTGGTCATTCGAAGGGGGCATTTGGCGACATGTCATCCATGATGCAGAGAATCAAGCAATGTGGGCGAAAATATGCAATGGTTACATGACAAGAGCCATAGTAGTAGTGAACAAGTAAAACATGTAGATTGATCCGAGGATAGTATCTCAATCTCGAATCCAAACCCAAATTCATCCATTCAACCATCCCGTTCATCGTCTACTCATCTATCGTACAAGTGAAAGCAATGCACCCGCCCATATCCCCGTCACTAATCGTGAAAAATGACAAACGAGAAAAAGAAGTAAATATTTACAATATGCTGTTATCGGCGCAAGTAAATGCGCCATTGACCTCAGTTGTAGCAAAAACATTCAGGAGCGAGTCAATGGAGGCGTACATGCCGGGCACCATCATGAATAGCGTGACGCACATGATGAAGACGTTGAAAGCAGCTGTGGCCATCTTCATGGGGGTGGACCGCCACTTGCCGTTCCAGTTGAGGTGGAACCAGAAGAGAACGGTAACACCCCAGGTAAACCATGAAAGAAGCAGAGCAGCGGAGATGTTGAGCAGCGAGCTGAAGACGGGAATGGCATTGGCGAGGATCCAGACGACAACCCAGAACAAAGTGACAGAAAAGATCCAGACGAACCATTCTGTCTTCTTGCTGATTTCGGCGATGGAGACGGAGGCGCGGCGGCCGCGAGAGGAAATCTCTTGCGAAGATGACTTATCGACAGCGGCAGGGTTCTTTCTGGCCTGACGGACGCTGATTTGGCGCAAGAAGTAAACATGGAGGTAGCGAGCGGCGGTCATTCCAAAGACAAGTCCGGTTCCGAGGAGTCCGACGAAGATGACTCCATATGAGACTTTGGCCATGGTCGGACGCAGAGATCCAAGAGCAGGTGAGGCGACCTGCTCGCCGGACAATGCATAGCAAATCGCAGCGACTATCACGTAGATCGTGGTCGAGGCGCACTTCTCGATCGTAATGGCCTTCGGGTAGTCGCGAGAGGGGTTCTCCATTTCAGCCAAAACAGTCGGGAAGGCTTGGTTTCCACTGAAAGCGAAGGCAATGTTGAGGAATGCGGCAATGGCTTCGGTAAAGGTAGGGTTGCCAATAGCCCTCAGATTAAGCGGAGCGTCCCCGTTGCGCGGGCCTTGAACACCGAGGGTGATCATGACGATCAGAACACTCGCGAAGATGGAGATAGTGCAAGGCCAAGAAGCCCACGATACGAAGCGCATACTGTGAGGGACGCACATGGCCCACATGGCAACGGCTGCAACGACGGTAAAAGCGACTGTGCAAGTTGCGTGGTCGCTTACCGTGTTCAGACCAATGGAAATCGTGACGACGGCAGACGCGCTGATGAGGGCCATATTGATGAGAAAGCCGATGGCAAAAACAGCCTCGAGCCAGGGGCCACCGAGGACGCGGCCATAGTCAACGATGTTGAGCATGTAAGGGTACTTCCTCCAGTATTGGATCAGGTTGTAAGCAGTGTACAGACTGAGCATGCCCATACCAATAATAGCGACGATTCCTGGGAAGAAACCGAGTGTGTTGAGGGCGGCAGGCAATGACAAGACGCCGATTCCAATCTCGTTTGTCATGAAGATGATGACAGTCTGCGTCGTGTTGAGCTTCTTGCTCTCAGCGTCAGGGCGGTTGCTGACATTCTGGATATCAGAGACATCGCCTAGGTTCGTGTCGTGGTCGGGCGATGCGGAATAGACGTGTTTTTCGGAATTGGCAAGGTCCTTTGGTCGCGAAGCATCTTTTGGGTTGTATGTTGGGTCTGCTGCAAGAGGAACTGTAGGTCGGTGGGTAGATATGGGAGTAGCTTTGGGCTTGCCGTCGGCATCATATGTTTGTGGCATGGAAGTGTCGCCATGGGCAGACGCGAGAGGTGTGTGGTCCATGGTGCAGAGGTTAACGTTCAACCAGGCACTTACTTCAGCATGGAGTGTTTTTTTGGGGGGAGGGGGGGTCGGCTTGAAAGAGCAGAAGAAGAAGAAGAAGAAGAAGAAGAAGAAGAAGAAGAAGAAGAAGAAGAAGACAAAGGCAAATATTGAGTTTGAACAGATGCCACAGGGAGCTGGGGAATCATGAAGATGTTATCGACACAGATAGCAAGCAAAATTAAAGGTCACAGCTCAGTGTGGAGGAGAACCTAAGGACATGGAGTATTACGTACTACCGACAATCGCACCGGAACCAAGGACAGTAGATGGTGGTAGCGCGGTGACCCAAGAACCAAACCCCAACAGGGGCTGTGCGTCCAATAGCTAAATGGAACCTAGGACAGGATCCTTCGGAGTGCGTGGAGACTGACGGTCCTTTTCTCCACTTCAAGTACGTGGATCTCCCCAGAAGCCGTGCAGATGAGGCTGTTAGTAAAAGAATTTCAAGGCAACGTTGTAATTCGCGCATTTAAGGTGCCCGCGTCTTTTTCTAAATATTGCATGACGGTCCGACGCAGCCGACTCCATGGTGACAAGGTATGGTGATGCGGAGAAAGGGTTCCAGTGACGTCTGATGTTGATCTTCTTCGGGAGTGACCGCGCTAGTGAGAGCCGCATCAAAGTATCCGTGATCCGCGCCGAAGCAGGCCGGCCTTGGTGTTCCGAGCGTGGCCGCCGTCGTCGTCGGCCTAGACAAGGGCAATAGGCAGCATACCATGCATGCTCAGCCCTAGAGAAGCATGAGATGCAAAGCTTAAGCCCGCGTGCGAGACGCACTCGGGAACGGCCAGGGGGAGATCAGCAAACGTCGATGCGCTATTTTCTTCCAGAAGATGGACCGAATGCTGTCGTCACAAGGACATGCCAGGTTGTGGCGTGTCGCATTGTTCGTGGAATCAGATTTTTCGCGCGGTAAAATGTCGGCGCTGGACTATTAAAAGTGCAGCGTTGCATCCAGTCAAAAGTGAGGCGCTTGGTAACTAAGTCTCATGATGGGAGAAGGTGACGAAGGAGGGCAGGAGCCAGGGCGGACCCCAAGCTGACCCCAAGATGGCCTCATGCCCGGCAAGAGCGTCGTTGGCAGACGACAGACGTGTGATATTGGCTATGGCACTTTCGCAGGTAGGCCGAGATTCTTTGCAGAGCATGTCAGAGTGTCGGGCAAAGCAACGGCGCCGAGTCGATAGGCGACGTTTTCTCGATTCATCGAATGCTTCAAGCCGGATCCAGTGCAGTCGCGTGAGGTAGGTACAGGTCCGCGCAGAGTCGAAACAACAGACTGGATAACTCTAGGTCCTGACACACTCGGCAACACTCCGGGACATGCGCAAGTAGGTACATGGCGGCTGTGTCTTGATGATTGCAGTTGCATAGGCTGGGCAGCATACCGCTGCTGACATGTCGCATAGGCATGTTTCTGTGGCTCTGGTGTTGTCGCTCTTGGGTCCAGATGTTGTGAAATCACCTGTCAGGGCTAGAAAAAATTCAGCAGTTGAACCGAGACTAGTGCCTAGTGTTTCTCTATCGGTCCTGTAGTGGAGTGAGTGGTCAGTGAAGAGTGTGATGAGTGTCTACGTTGGTCGCCTTGTCTTTCTCGCTGAAATGCGTGGGGAAGAGAGTTGATGAGAAGTTCCCTTTACTCGGTGGAGATTGGGGTGGCGAGGGTACGCGTGGGTGCGAGTCATGCACCAGAGATAAGGAAGGCATTGCCGCCCTCGCGCCAGCCGCGTAACTACTGACACGGGAGTATTAGGGCTGGCGGTGTTCCCTTGGTTTTCTGAAAGGATGGAATGGCGCACGGCGGCTTGCATCGCGTTTGCTTGCAGATGTTCGGCGCAGGCGTGGCTGTAGAGGGCTGACTGTCACAGGCCAGGCCGTCACCCACAGCCGTTGTTCCGGGCGGAAAGGGCCAAAGGCTTGGCAGCAGCCCATCGCCACCGGTCTCACACCATAGGTCGGCGGCGAAGTGGCATCAAGCACGGCCTTTGTGTGCTTGGCATCTGGGTGAGACGCGCATGCACTTCCCCCAGACGGACAGGAGGTGAAACGGGCACTGATGGGCCTGTCCCCACCCCGTCTCTACTACTGGCAGCGCTGTGGTTGTTGGTGCTGTTGCTGTTGCTGTTGTTCGGTCCATCCCTCTCCGTCGTTCTGATTCAGTGTGTGCAACCGGTCCTTTCATTGCTGCTTCCAGCTCGCTAGCCTTTTCCGTGATATCCGCCTCCCTCTCCGCCATTCGCTCCGTTCCTGCCGGGTCGCTCGTTCTTTGCACCGCTTTTGCCAGCTCTCCACTTTCATAATGATACCCCGGATAGCCCTCTCGGCGCTTCTTTGCGCGAGCACCGCCCTCGCCGTGTGCACCAAGCTCGAGGACTGCCCACAGTTCGAGCCGCTCAAGACGAACGAGTGCCAGACCTATCACCACTTCCTCGCACGAGGCTCCACGTCGCCCTACCCTGGCCACGTCATCGAGACAGTCGGCAAGGTTTGCAATGCCCTCAACACAAAGGAGAACCCCAACGCCTGTGGCTACGAGGATGTCGAGTACTGGGCCATGAACGGCGGAGAGCGCTGGTGCATTTCGTCGCACGAGGGCGCCATCAACGGCGCGGCGCAGATGAGGAACTATACCGAGAGATGTCCAGACAGCCACCTGATTGTCATGGGATTCAGCCAGGGTGGTAGTGTGATGCTCGATGTCCTTGGTGGCGGTGGCGGTCCTCTCTGGGGGTGCGATCAGGAGGCAAACCCGGGCATGAACATCACAAGCACTCCGGGCTCCAAGGGTGCGTATCCCCTTTATTATTGTTGTCATCATCATCACCATCATCATCTCCAACACAAACGCTGACTCTTTCGCAGTCGCAGCTGCACTTGTCTTTGGTCCCACGCGACGCTCCGCAAACCAGACCTTTACGGCTGGCGGCGGTGAGGTCTCAGACGGCGGTGCCCCTCGAACAGCCGAACAGAATGCTGGCCTCCAGCCTTATGCCGATGCCGGTATCCTCCGCGAATACTGCCAGCCAGGCGACCCCATCTGCGCCCCCCACACTGAGAACAAGGACATGGCCAACCACCTCAACTATTTTGACCGATTCGGCGACGAGGCCGCGGCCTGGGTTATCGACCTCGCCAAGAAGGCCGAGGGTAGCGATCAGACATCGGGGGCGAAGAACATGCTGCATCAGACCATTTCGCACCCCATTGCGAATGTCTTCATCCTGATCTTTGTGCTGTTCCTACTATAGTAAGTCAATCTCTTGCTCTGTCACCAATATACCATAGATGCGTAATAGACGTTGGGACATGAAGATTCGGATTTGCGCAAACATAACATGACTGGATACTTATGCTGTATAGCTTTGCTGTGAGGAAGGTCGCTCTCTGGAAGACCACTCGTTTCCCCATGTACTCGCGCGTCAACACCGCCGAAACGGTCTAAACACCTCACCCGCGGACCGGAGTTCGACACAAGCGTCCCACGTCTTGGATCTGCTTGGCATTACAGGGTGTAGCATGGCAGCACAGTCGTCTATCCCAGACAGACGGTTCAACGTTAGTTGGCATTTGCATCGAAACAACCCACGCGCACCTACGAAATGAAAAGAAAAGAACTCGATTCGGAGAAGCTATGGGTAGAGGCAGAAGCTCGGCTTCAGTGTTATCGTCTGCAAAAAATTGCCAAGATATCCTTCCTTGTACCATACTATACACGTATAACACCCTTTATTGCCAACCGACCGGCTCGGCCAATCAACGCATAGCACTTTATTATCTCCCAACAACCTCTCCATTCCTTGACTCCAAGTTTTCGGGTAGCATACTCGACCGCGCGATACTCAATTTATCTTCAGCGTCGCCCTCTCGCATATCGGAATGCTGCGTACGTGATTCTGCATAAAAGTTGTTAAAATCACGTCACCGATAGCCTCCATCAACCCCACACCCCTTTGCCGTCTCATCTTCCCAACTCGACTTGTCCACGCGAGTACTTGGTTTTACTCATAACGAAATACGCCGCGTGAAATGTCTTCTCTTAGGATACGTTGAAGACAAGGGTAAGCTTCATATGAGCTGTGGACGAACAAGAAGTATGATAATAGAAATGTGAAAATGCTCGGGAGGTAGGCTAAACTTGACCACGGTATTAAGGAGGAGGCATAGTGAGCTTGGTTCCCTTTTACTCAATACCTCGATAGCGGAACCATCGACATATGAAGGAAGCGTAGACTAGATGCAAGACCGAAGTCAAGCCGATAAAACGACGGGGGAAGTGGCCCAGTTATCTTGCTTGATTGACTGCAGAGATATAGATTCAGAGTGGTTCAGAGGCTCCTACATGCCTGAAGGCAGACACTGTTATCACCGGCTCTGGTAATACTGCTGCTAAAAGGCCAGCTAAAGCACTATGAAGGCTTTTACAATTTGAGCTACTCGTCATATTATAGGGGGTGTGACTTTCCTCAATGTAAGACGAGGGAGCTGACAAGTCTGATAGAGATTTCCGTGATGGTCATAAAAAGGGGTCATTTCCATTAGCCGTAGTACTGCGGATGCTTGAGAGGTCGAGATACCGGTGCCAAAGACACCAATTACAGAACGCGTCTCTACCGGCCTCGAAAACCACGTGTTCGCACATCGATCCTGTTTCGCAATTTCAATAGTCACGATGTGCTGGTCGTTCGTGCGATCTCTAGAAGGCAAGTCATTTTGTGCACACCCAAATCATTGGATAGAGCGAGCAAGAGGTATCGTTGTTCCAAGTTGTAGCGGGTGCCTTATGCAAGAAGGTTCGTGGAAGTATCTCGCTGGTGAGTTCATCGGAGATTTCTTGGGATGCATGCGTCGGAAAAATGGCACTAGCTGTAAACCGCCGTCAACACCAGACCCAAAGATTGTACAAGTCGCTGGTCTAGCGTTCACACTCCAAGGCAGCATGTGAGAATCCTTGTCAGGGCGCAGTTCGCAGCTCTCTCGTCGGAGCATATCAGTCCAAATATACATTGCAAGCAGTTCGGTGGCCGAGGAATGAAGGTGCCAGATCACATGTCGATAAGATAAATACCATCATAGTGGAGATGATGGTGTTGATCAGGGGTGAAGCACACACCTCATCCCGGTCATCCCTGCCCATAGAGCACTCATATCGGCTAGCTCATTGGCCCAGTTCGTTTCATAGCCTACGGAAATGGCTTAGCCTTCGCTATCGCTAATCCCGCAATTCCAAGCGGAGAGAACATAATAGCTACGGCAAGCCCCCAGAAACAGATGCGCTGGTTTTCCTACTTTTGCACGAGTTGCCCGTACCTCCTATTCTGTAAGATCCCTACGCTTCACGCGTCGGAGGGAGAGTAGTCATGTCATTATTCGCCGAGCTATTCAGTTGTGGTAGGGCGAGGAAGAGTCGCGAGCCTTCGTCCAGGCCGCTTAAAACGAATGACGCCACGTCCGAGCCCGTCGCGCATGAAACTACTGCACGTGTATCCATCGACAAGTCAACCGCTGACCCCACCGCTGATATACGCGCGCAACATGAAGGGGATCCTGGCCGCGTTTCCGACCCCACGCAGGACCACGTAGGGTCTGATGCAGAGAAGCGCTACCGTGTTTCGACAGCGGATGAGGATATTGAGTTGGCTGTAGTACAAGAGAAGGCGAAGCCAAGCGGCGGGTGGATGGTTGAGCAAAGAGTGCTTGTCACAACCAGGCCCTCCACTGCGAAAGACACGACACCTGTACCCCAACCTGAGCCCGAGTTCGCATCGGAGACGAGCGAGGCCACTCCGTCCGTTCGCTGTGCCACGCCCGAACAGGAGCCATGGAACTTTACTCTGGTTGCGCGCTCAGCAACACCTGAACCACAACCACGCGCCATGTCACCAGCAATTCGCCCCGCGACACCCGAGCCGAAAACTTCGGAGACTTTCGCAGCTCGAAGTGCGATACCCGAGCCTGAAGTCGAGGTCCAACAACCGGCGTCTACGCTTGAATTCCAACAGCCTGCACTCGAGCTCGAATTCCAGCGACCTGTTCTCTTTGCGCCCGAGGCGATATCACTTCCGGAGTCTGAAGAGATCGAGCCGAGTATGCCAGAGCCTGAGGTTGAAGCTCATGATGCGCTGCCTATCAAGAAAGCTGCACCAGCAAGCTTTCTCAACTTACCTCCAGGTATATTGTAATCTTGACAATTGATATATTTACTCTAATCCAATGCAGAGGTGCGGAACCAGATTTACGACCAGATGAACGAGGATGGCCCTATCAGAATGGTTCGTCACGATGACCCAGCTTTGGTACTCGGTGAGGGAGAATCTGCACAGACGCAGCGTCGTCAGTTCTACAACCTCTCTCAGGTGTGCCATATTATCCGCGACGAATTTTCACCAGTATACGCAAACAAGGTGCAATACACCATCGACTTGTGGAGTCAAAAGGCAAACCTGGCGAAGGTGGAAGCGCTCAAGGGGCAGGTATCCATGGATATCGATGCTGCCTGTTTTGACATGGAACCTATCGATCTGCTGCCATTGGTTCGATGCCTTATTCGCACGGGCCGGACCGACTGTTGCTTTACGTCGACCGAGGGAGTCGTATTTAGGAGCATCTCGGAGATAGTCGCTGAGCTTAACAAACTTCTTCCTGCCGCGGACGGCAGCAACAACAACTGGCTTGAGGCTGTTATGGGGCCAATGAAGAGGATCGATCTCCACCTATTCCCCCACGACGATATTCGACAATACTACAGGTTCCGCGGTGCTGAGCCCCTAGTGCGCGTAGTGTACCCATCTGCTAAGAGTGCAGAGTGGATGAAGCGCGCGTCCAAGTCGGAAGGTTACGAGGCCTACCTGCAAAAGACTGGCTTGGATAAATTCGAAATGCACGTCGTTGTTGGCCATGCTTCAAGGAGGACCACGAATCAAGGTCGCCTACCTCTCGATTGGCGAATGAGCTACCAGCTTTCGAGACAATCTATGGATCGAGCTCCCCGCATCTCCATGGATATCGCAGCTGCTCGTATGTCCATTGACAGATCGCCACGCAGATAGTTCTGGAGGAGAAAACCTTGGTGGTGCACGCATTCTTCGAAGATTTCTTTAATGATCAAGACTTTATGTATGAGATTGAGGGGTGACAATTAGTCCAGCGGAATACGAAAGGGTCAGGTGCAGAACGACCCCGTTCACTTGTAATGCTCTATAGGGAGAGAACACGAATTAATCGGCACAGGTTGCGTCAGATGTCTCTAGGCGTCCACTGGCCGATGATTTCGGTGAGCAGCTATTGTAGCCGGCCTCATCCAATCTCATCCTTTTACTACTTCTCATCGTACTCACATAGTTTCAGTACTTGTTGTGAACTTGCTTTTACCCCATCATGAGCGATGCCGAGCAAAAGGACAAACAACCCACGACCTCGAAATGCGAACCACACTGGCATACCATCGATCCGCTACAGTAAGAGGTCAGCCGCTTAAAATAACGCATCCTGTTACCGCCGATGGCACGAAACTGCCCAAAGAAAAAGTGGTTTGACCTGGATCCAGCGGTCTTGCCTAAACCATTGGCACGAGAAGTGGGGGAGGAGATTTAGAATCGGGGTGAGGAGCATGAGCATGTGGTGCGTCAGCACATAAGGAAGGAAATGAGGTAAGTTGTATTTACAAGGGCATGATGGGTTTGCTGCTAATCAGGTCAAGCTATGGTGATGTGGAAGGCGTGCTTGCTTGACTGGGTGGCTGGGTCATTCACGTCTCTTGCCAGCGGAGACAACAAAACTGTTGCTGTACTCCCACTATCTTGCCAGAATGGCAAGAAACCACACCAACGTATCAACATCTAGCGCACTGATTACTGCAATCGGGATGAGCTAGTATTGTCTATTCTCGGTACGATGGGCATGGAACATAAGAGTGGCGTATCATTGAATGCATTAAGAAGATGCTATATGTCTACACATTACGTTTGCTAAATTATTCACTATACGAAGGCCTCGACGGGAGAATCCATCTTCTTTGACTCAGGATCGCTTCATCCTGATAGCGTTCCACTTCCCAGGCAAGCCAGTCTCTTGCAACCATTCCGCCAGCTGCTCATCTCTGGCATCGAATTCTGTGTCACCACACCTTCAAGCACAGAACAGAACTAGGTTTTACGTGTAGCTCGACGGTATAACTATAGTCTTGAGAAACTGCTGACACCCTGTTCGCATTGACAGCGATGCGTGCCACTGCTCGCAACGAATAGTCCCTCCACTTCTCTTCCTGGGGCATGGAAGCAGATGTGCTCGAATCCGATATGAGGGCCTGAAAAGCAGCAACAGAGTCCTTGTGCTTTTGGACTTCCGACCCGGCCGAGCTCCTACTCTGGTCTACGAGCTGATCCGATCTCGAGAACTTCGACGTGACCTGCACAATAAGGTTCCTGTTCTTCTCGAGTATCCTCAGCAGTGGCAAAACATCGAGGCGTGGAGCATGACCTGGCTACGTCTTCGGAAGCTCAAATACAATCTTCCTCGGTACCATGGGGTGCTGCTGGAGGACTAGGTTGTCAAAGCGGATTCAGTCTGAGACATCCACTGTGTACTTTGAAGCCTCAACGTACATGCCGAGGAACTGCGCTCGGATCTCTCGATCGATATGTGCGAGGCGTATTAGCTTTTTTGCCTCATAAAGCCGTGCGGATAGGCTATTCGACTGCCACAATTGAGTAGGCTTTTGCACTAGTGGAAGGGCATGGTTTCCCAGATACAATTCGTATATGTAGTTTCGAAGCTCTGAAGATAGATGATTAGCTCTGAAAATCGGTTCATCAATTATTGGAGAACATACTTACCAGGTGGAAGCCTCAGGAACGATGGTTTGTCATTTGTAACCACTGACATGGTGGCGTTATGCCATGACCCTTTCTAGGGCTGGCTGGTCCAGACTCGCTTGCGTGCCATTGTATTTTGGTAGATTCGATATAGAAAATGTAAGTTATGAGTTGAGGTTGAGTTGAATTGTGTTGTAGGGCGAGTCGGACCTGCCAGAGGGGAACTGGTGTTGATATACCCAAAGGCACAAGGGATGTGAATGGCAGGCCTCGGGAAGCCTCCAGGCATGCATATGAATGCTATCTAAGAGCGGATGTGGATATTACCCGCTCTGGAGATCTAGAAGATTAATGAGCCTCCATCGTGTGAAGAGACTAGAGGTGGAGTGAATGGAGGTTGAAGTATAAAACCAAATTGATAAGGCGGGCCGAAAAGAATTGATCTTGGAGCCTTCGAGGTCTATATATCTTTTTGTAGTAATTCCATAGCGGCTGACCGAACAAAATGGAAGCATGGTGATCGGTAACCAAAGGGCGTCAAGTGAAAGAGGAGCAGCGGCCTCATACCAACAAGACCAAAGAATGTGTGTATGGAATGTTTCTAGCAAGCCAAACCTGACTTGGCAAAGTGAACATGAAGTGCAGCGGGGCAAGTGTCGTATCCGCTGTGTGAAGCTCCCAGTTTTGCAGGACAAATCGAAAAGCGCTGTTGGGTCGACGCAGCCAACCAGAACTACCAATCCGTGCTACTAATTTCTGTACCGATTCTTGAGCGTGATCCTACTACACAACCTCGGCATCTCTCAGACTGGCATCATATACTAAGATGCAATCCTACCTGAGATTCGGGTCAATCGGACCTGGAAGCCCGCAGGTCTCCATACATACCAACATCGGAGCCTTGGCTCTACCTACATCCTCTCCCACCCATAAGATCGTTCTAGAATGCTGAACGTCGATATCGATACCATGCCACTCGAATAGCCCGGGATAATCGACGTAGAGTTTCAGTCTCTCAACTACGGACCAGAGGTAGCGATACCACGTTCGGCCCTGCACTAGCAATTCGACCGCTTGGTAGCCTTCTCGAGTATGAAGGACTTCTGCTATCTCCTGATTCGTAAGATACTTTATAGACCATACAATCAGCTCTCTAAAAAACCTGCATGAACAATTTTCCTTCTCCTTCTACTCTTCTCTGAGGTTCTCATCATTTAAAGCTGACGCAACCACTATATACTCGGTCTGTGGGTTTTAGCGACACTGCGTTAGTAATAGGATCATGTTTGTTTCATGTAATTTTCTATTCTCGCTTCGTGAGATGTTAAGTTCAAGCCAACGGGGTAAGCTCCCATACAAGCGGCAAGTGCGATTGAGATACCGACCAGCCTTATGGAGCTTAAACCTCCCTTAGGTAGATTTAAGGAAGAGCGGAAGTCATTCGTCTTGAGTGGTCTTGGAGGCACAGGCTAGGGCCTGTGCTCCTCTGATGTACGAAAAGTTTTGCGGAGTAGCTGGCTAGACCCCTTTTGCAGACTTGAGAATGATCAATTCAGTGAATGTCGGAGCTTCGTTTTGATCTAATGGGAAAAGAAAAACTGGTTGATTTTGATGTGATTAACTTGCACTTTGGTCAAATATCGCAGTGTTTTGTATACTTGCTTATTGTTTGTTTCCTATTTTAGCTAGTACAGTATCTACATAGGCTTAGCCTCTGATAGAAATCAAATTGCAAATTTGAAACTTTTCTTAATTTGATTGAATGAGCGAATCAATCAATCGTCAATCAAGCGATTCAATTACTTGGTTGTTCTCAAGTCCGCCCTTTTGGGAGTTCGTTAGTAACGTTATCGGCAGCAAATTCATAGATGATGTCTTGGATCGTTAGTCGTGCTCCGTTGGTAAAGATGAGCTCAGGGTGGGCGAAAACAGATAGAATTGGCCTACCTCTTGGAAAACCTAGGAATCTCATCTCAAAACGCTATTGTCCTACGATTGGATCGTTCGAGATACTGTGCGGCGTGCGAGATAGTGCGATGACTTGGTGATCTGATGGAGGTTAGTAGTCCAAACGGTGCACTCGTCGATTGCAAGTGCTTGACCATCCTCAAGTACAAAAGCAGCCAGAAGCATACGAGAGAGGGGCTAGGTGTGGTGTCAGTGGTCGTGAACTCTTGACTGATCAGACGGGCATAACAAACGGCCAGAATCGCGGTGAGAAAGAGGGACTCATTTGAGCTTTTTGGGAACAATGTGAAGAACTGCAGCATGCGCGATGCCTTATAAGCCGTGACCAACAGTGCATCAAGTACCAAGTACTAAGAAGGTTGTACGTGGTTGTACCTAATCAATTTCGCAGGTTTGCTGCCGCTCCTCCTGAATTCACGCGAATAGCTTTCCCATTGTACAATGTTGGCTTACGCAATTAGTGAGTCATCCATGCCTCCTGCATCACAGATGTCTTTCGATCATTACGTCGCGTTCACTGGAATTTGATTAGAAATGGAGGACATACTGCAGCGACGGCGATCCCTACAGTACTAGTTCATAAGT
>LR132703.1:0-16480 GCA_900634815.1 Paradendryphiella salina | reverse complement strand
CCCCCCCCCCATAAAAAACCAAACAAACAACTGATTCTCAACCTCTATATCCAACGCCTAAAAACCTTAAAAGTATCCATCTCACTTCTATCCATCATATTCTACCTTCTAGGCCTCCCACAACTAATCACAACCATCCTCCTCGCCTTCTTCCTCTCTTCATCCTCCCCTCTCACTACCCACGATGTCCACATTACCGTAATTCGCGAAAGAGGCGTTCCCAGCATAAGGTTCGAGTGCTTGTATACTCTGTTATCTGGTACTCAATCAAGAGTTGTTTTTTGTCCTTTATCTGAGACTGTGATGGATAGCTAGCTGTGGAAGATACAGGTTTCGTGTATCAGATACCTCAATGCAGTGTCTTAGATGAGTGTCGGAGATGTGGAACCAACAAAAACCTCTGCTGTGCACATGAAAATCTACCGGGCCCGGGAAAGAATGAGAGACCACGAGTGTATATCAACCACCAAAATCCCGCATTCGCATGAGGTGTGGTTGGCGGAGACGGCAAAGACAGCATTTTTGGTTTGTCGAAGACACGGGACAAACGCGTTAAGGGTCCAGTGTATGACAGGGATGCCGCGTTGCCGACTTGGCAGGGACATCGGTCGTCAGCGGGCATCGAGTTCGTATACGGCGAAGGCAGCGCCTGGCGCGTCCTTGATTCTTCTCTCTCGACCCCTTAGAAAGCTTAATTTGTTGTAATACACCATGGCGCTTCTACGGCGCTACGGCCTCTACACTGTCCTTGCCGTTGGGTTCCTCTACTTCCTCTATACCCTCAGTCTGCCCTATGAAGACCCCAACAGCGTGCCAGCAAATGGTAATCAGGGCCAGCAACAGCAGCAACAGCAGCAGCAGCAGCAGAAAAAGACGCAAAAGTACAAGTCTTTCAATTGGGCCAAAGTACCGTTCAAGAATCGCATCGAATCCCTCACACCGCTTCCGACAGGCGAACCGAACGCGCTCCCAAAGATACAGTTTCGTTTTGGGGCTGAAGATGCCACGGCGAAAAACATACGCGAGACGAGGAGAGAGGAGGTCAGGAAGCAGTTCTTCAAGTGCTGGAGCAACTACCGGAAGTTTGGATGGATGCATGATGAGATACGGCCTATAAGCGGAGAAGTGTCGGACCACTTTGGGGGCTGGGCTGCTACGCTGATTGATGCGCTCGATACCCTATTTATCATGGGATTTCACGAGGAATTTGCGTCGGCCGTTAAAGACCTTGAACGCATCGACTTTGGATACACCGACTTAGACAGGGTTAATGTTTTTGAGACCAGCATCAGGCATCTGGGTGGCCTTTTGTCAGCCTATGAGTTGAGTGGAGATAAACGGCTGTTGAACAAGGCGAAAGAAGCCGGCGAGATGCTATACCATGCCTTCGACACGCCCAACCACATGCCGATTACGCGCTGGCAGTTCCGTGCTGGAGGCGAGGGAAAGCCTCAGGTGGCGGATGATCAGGTTCTTCTCGCGGAGATTGGAAGCATGACTCTGGAGTTTACCCGTCTGTCCCAACTGACCAAGGATCCGAAATGGTACGACGCAGTCAACAGGGTGGTCAGGCTGTTGGAAGAACAACAGGACAAGACGAAGCTACCGGGCATGTGGCCGATTGTAGTGAACGGCCGGAATGCCGATTTCACGGGCGATTCTGGCTTCACTCTAGGAAGCATGGCAGACTCGACGTACGAGTACTTTGCGAAGCAATATGCGCTGCTCGGCGGCCGAGACGCCATCTACCGCAAGATGTACGAAAAGTCCATGGACACGGCGGCCAAACACGCTTTATTCCGACCGTCGACCCCCGAGAACTCTGACATGCTCATGTCCGGCTTTGTTCGCGCTGACGGTCAAAACGAGCAGCTGGATCCCGAGATGCAGCATCTAGCCTGCTATACGGGCGGCATGTTTGCCTTGGGCGGCCGACTGTTCCAAAAAGAAGAGCACGTCAAGATTGGCCAGAAACTAGCGGATACATGTGTTTGGGCGTACAAAGCCTCCCCCGCCGGTATCATGCCTGAAGTATCGCACCTACTCAAGTGCGAGAACACGACGACATGTGTCTGGGACGAGAAAGCATGGCATGACGGCATCCTGTCGCGCACGTCTGATGCAGACAAGGAAAAAGATCCGCTGAAGAATATTGCCAATCTGCGTCTTCCCAGTGGCTTTACGTCGATTGATGATCGTCGCTATGTCCTCAGGCCCGAAGCAATCGAAAGCGTCTTCATCATGCACCGTATCACTGGCGAGCAGCAATGGCAAGCCGCGGCTTGGGATATGTGGACTGCAATCCAACGGTCCACCGATACCGATATTGGTAATTCTGCTTTAATCGACGTGTCTGCTGATTCGCCGCCAAGGGAAGATAGTATGGAGGTAAGTCTTTTCATTTTCCCTTCTCCTTCCCAACCCACGGTTTATTCCCGGCCAGTATGGGCTCTTGGAGATGATGTGACTGACCGACCAAAACCAAAAAAACAGAGCTTCTGGATGGCGGAAACGCTCAAATACTTCTTCCTCACTTTCAGCGAACCCAAGGTCATGAGTCTAGATGATTGGGTGTTCAATACAGAGGCGCATCCGTTCAAGATTCCGAAACCGAAAAAAGCCTAATCAGGTCTACTCCAGTCTGAATGCAAAGGCTGCAACAGCGCGTCGCTACAGCAGACGATAAATGGCAGGGCATGGCATGGCATGGTAGAACTTATTTTGCTGTTCAACAGGCCAGTTGTATACAAATATACCCCTAAAATAACAAGGAAAAAAACTCCATTTTCTTTTCGTGGTACTCACAGTTCCTCATCCCCAACTACTCTTCTACTTTCAACACTCTCCCGTCTTCTTTTTGCGTATTTAACCCCCTTTTCTTTTCTTGGTACCCCCATTTCCTCTTCCCCAACTCCTCTTCTCCTTTCAACCCCCTCCCCTCTTTTTTTTGGGGTTTTTTACCCCCCCCCCCCCCTCTCTCTTCCACTCTACTGCGTCCCATAGTTCGGTCCCCCAATCCCCTGCTCACCAGGCTTGTTGGCAAACTTGTCGGATGCCGCGTTGGATTGGCCGGGGGGTCTTGGAGTGAGGCATCTTTTCTGCGGTGGCCTGGTTGGCTTGGGATGGAGACTGTTTATCGCCAAAGGGGAAAGAAAAGGCTGTTTTGAGATGAAGTGGTATTTGTGTAAGTGTGAGTGTGAGTGTGTATTGTTTAGATACCCGGCTTTTTCTTTTTCTTTTTTTCTTTTTAAAAAAAATCACTCCCTCCTGCTTACTTGCATGCGTCGTGGTTGCTAGCTGCTAGTACGGCGTTTTGTGATGTCACTTTATCATGATAACATGAAGATACAGATGGCGCAAAGCAAAAGGTCCCCACTTTTGGGTTCTCGATACGAGTGATGCAGGGAAAGCGATCGCGACGATCGGAGGAGAAAGGATACTAGGAGCATTGAAGATGGTAGGACGAACTGATAGCCAAGTGTGTGCTTTGTTTGTTGTTGGTAGATACATTTATAGCTCATTAAGCTACGGTAAGCTGGGAGTGGGTATTTTAGGCACTTGGAAGTCCGCCAAAATCCCCTCCAAACATTGCAATGTCCTTTGCAAATACGCACAAGATTTACTTTTTGTTATTCTTACTAGGTATGAAGCGGTCCAAGTTCTCCTCGAGAAACCCGTTCTGGGCAAGCATTTCAAGCCACTTCTTGATCACGGGGCCAGAGTCGTAGCGCCGCTGTGTAGCTTTGACGTCTTCTTCCGCCTCGTTCTGCATTTCCATGGTAATGCTTGCGCCGGCATCGTTGGCCTGAACAATAAGTTGTCTGTGGCGCGCGAGAAGTTGAAAGGTATCTTCGCTGGCAATGGCTGCCTTGAGGGCGTCGGGCACAGGGTTGGCGGCGAGATGCTGCTCGAGATCGAGCATGCGGGGGCTGGGCGGCTGTTCGTCTGCGCTGACGAGATGTCTCCAGTCCTGTGATGCAGAGACAAAAAGCTGATCGAGGCATGATTCCACGTATGATAGAGTGTTGATGGTTAGACTGGCGCTTTGGCGTAAGGAAAATAGGGGTGACTGGGTCAGTGCTATGACGCCGTAGTCATCGTCGCCAGCTGCCATGAGCGCAGCAATCGTTTCAGAGACTGACTCCAACCATGTTTCTCCGTGTTCTGGTTTGAAGGCACCTACACATGTTGGCTGCTTGTCGAAGCCATCCAGTTTCCAGACTTCATTGCCAACGGGAACAAAAGCGATGTAGTGGTGCGCATTCTCTTCTACGTTATCTGCACTATCTTCGGTAGCTGCTGAATTAGCAGAACCACGACGTGACCTTGTACCCTTTTTGCTGGGTTTGGTTTTCTCCGTCACCTGAGCTTTGAGACGCTCGGCGCGCTTGACTTTGTAGTTGAGATGCTTGTCGCCTTCCAGAATGTCCATCTTCTTGGCGAAGGAGTTGTGGATTCTCTTCACGAATTCGAAGCTCGCAAACGCTTCACCACGCTGATACGGCGGGAAGTCATTGGTGAATTCTTTGAACTGCTTCAGGTGCTCTCCAATGCTAACCTCAGTACTCTGATTCATGAGGATGTTGACCATGGCAAGCGTCGCACAACTGTTCTGAGCTGGTAGCTGATTGGCGAACCACACATTCTTCGGGCATTCGACTGCCTGGTCGTCATTGCCGAATTCGCGGTAGTGAAATAGCAAGATGTAACCATAGATTGGCTGAGGAACGTTTTCGCGGATGAAGTCTTGGTCCATGCTAAACACTTCACGTACTGTCATGTCTTGGACGCCCATTTCGCGGAGGATGACCGAGAAATATGCAGGCTCGCTTTCAATGTCGCAGAAGCCTTGCCAGGATTGCTTGTCCAAAGCGGTTGCCGGCATGTCGGATGGGCTTGAGAAAACTGGTTTGGCCGTGAGGTCGTCCTTGGGGGCACCGGGTAAGGGTGAAAGTTTGGACCTCTTGCTGCTGGGCTCAGAGTCGAAGGACGACTCAGGGGGACTTCGCTTTCGGATATTCAACGGGACTGATTTCGAAAAATCAACCAAGGGTGCGCTTTCGTTTGCGCTTTGGGGTACAGGTGTGCCATCGCTGTCTCTAGTGATTTCGGAACCAGCAATAGTAGCTGAGTTTGCTGGCGTATCGCTGGACACGATTTGCTCTTGAATTTGTTTTTGAATTTCTTCCTTGAGATCAGAGCCAGCTGTGAGTTTGGGATCTATCTGGTATGCCATGATGCGTAGCTGAAATGTGGCGAGAGAACAATTTGGAGTGCTTCAGGTTCGTTCAATGCGTATGTGGACGTTCGGAGGCTGGAGGGGAGGAAAGGAAAGTAGACGAGCATGGTGACGGGACGTGCGAACTGGGCAACACAAGGAAGCTGTGATGTGGGCTGGCAATAAACGAGAGTTGTTTTACCAGTAAATGGTGGAGGAGAAGCAGTAGAATGACTGCAAGCAAGGAAGATACCTAGGCAGGTGTTGCTGGGCGGGCACGTGACGTTGAGCTCGGCGTCGAACCGTTCTGATTGGCCAGCCTGGCTACGGCAGCCCGCATCATCCTTGTCGCGCCCCCGTCGCGTAGGCTCTCCGTAAATGTTTTGTTTGACAGCCTCACGTCGACAAGGGAGTCGCCAGCACCCGACTACACGAAGCCCATACGACCATCCTATCCACGCCGTCGCATCTCCCGGCTCATGAACACGATATAGAAAACGCTCAATACCTGGTGCGATGAACGGCACACCGCAGGTTCGGAGAGGCGTGGGCGGCTTCCCGTCAACACCGCACCACAACGCGAACAGGTCCCCCGGCCTGCAAAGCCCAAATGGCCCATCACCACGGCCGAACATCAAATCACCGCTCCCAGACCTACCCAGAGCCCCTCCACAACCGAGCTCAGGGCCGCTGATTCCGTCGGACATGCTTGATCCCGCGCAGCAGCGCTTCTACGTCTTCGCCCTCTACGTCGCCTTGTGGGCTTATCGGACATATGACTTCTACACGCTGGCGGTTGAGGACGACGAGTCATTATGGCTGTGTCTGAAATGGTGCTTCTTCGACGTGCTATTCATGTTCGGCGTCCCGCTTCTGGAGATTCCATGGCTGGAATGGGGGAACGGCGCCGCCTTTCTACTCTTCGTGCTGCATGCAGCCGTAGATGTCATGCTCATGTTCAGGATTGGCATACCCGTACAGGCCTGGCTTATGGGCTTGGTCGGCTTCTTGTGGGACAGCGAGTTGGCCATCAGCGAGCGAAGCGTCAAGCCTGGCGCAATTCTACACAACGCTTCCCTTATTCTAGGCAAGCAGATTGTCAACATCCTGCCCGAGGGATCTGCCATCTTGAACCCGGAGAGACAGTCATTCTGTCTCAGCTCGACCGTCTCCCAGTTAGAGATCCCCATCAGGATCAACCAGACGGAACCCCACGAGCTAGAAATACTGCGCATCGACATCGACACCAACCTGAACGAGACCATCACCGTCAAGAAGGGCGAGCTCAAGGGCATGTTGAAGAAGGCTAAGAAGGCGGTCAAGTCCGCCGTCCCTGACGATCCCTTGACTCTGGCCTACACCGTCAAGAAACCTGGCATATATCTTCTGAAAAAAGTCACAGACCAGTCAAAGCTGTTAGTGCGACCGCGCTCAACCAACGCCATTGTGACTACCTGCCCACAAGCACGAGTCAAGCCGACCGGTAACAATCGCTGCCGCAGCGATTTGTCAAACGTTGCCCTTGAAGTTGAAGGCACGCCGCCGCTAAACGTCAAATACCGCCTGACAGTGAACGGGAAGCCTCGCGGCGGATCTCAGTTTCAGAACTTGCAGCCGGAAGATATCGTTTCGCCTCTGTCAAGGCACACGTCACAAGCGTTGGTAAAGAACGGGCGCGAAGACATCTCCTGGGCTCGCTCGCACAAGGTCATGGTACCGTTGAACGAAACACTCACCAACAGTGGTTCATGGGAATATGAGATTGAGGAGGTACAAGATGGCCTAGGCAACTTCGTCAGCTATGTAAATGTCGACGAAGAAGAACGTCCGAGACCCAAGGTCGCCGGCATTCGTCAAATGTTTGAGGTTCACGAGCGTCCCACCGCCTTTCTTAAAGGATGTAGCCCGCAGAACCCTCTCCGCGTACCAAAGGGTAACGCGGCCCGACTGCCGGTTCACTACGCATCTACGGGCAAGAATGCCATCGACTCTGCACACACCGTCGAGTATCTTTTTACGCCCCAGGAAAATATCATCGCCGACGGTTATCATAGTCCCGATGCTGCGCTTCAGAAGCAGGTCATGCGAAAGGGAGAACAGCCGACCATCTCCGCCGCAGGCCTCTACACCATCAAGTCTGTATCGACCGACTTTTGTGACGGTGAAGTTTTCGAGCCCACATCATGTCTGCTGCAGAACCCGCCCGAGCCTGACATGACACTCGACAGCGAAGATATTATTGACAAATGTGCCGGAAACCCGATTGGTCTTCGTGTAGGACTCGATTTCGTAGGAAGTCCGCCTTTCACGTTGGTCTACTACGAAAAGAAAGACAACGGCAGAGAGGTCAGAAAGACCCCACTACAAATCGCAAGTTTGCGCAGTACAATTGACCTCACCCCGCAAGATGCCGGTCATTACGAGTACACCTTCAAGTATATCAGTGACTCTGTTTACACGGAAAGGACACTGAACAACATCAAGCTTCAGCAAGACGTCAAGCCGTCAGCACAGGCACACTTCATTGAAAGCAGGAGGCCTAAGCAAGCTTGTATTGATGACGCGGTCGAGTTTGACGTTGGCTTCGTTGGTGAGGCACCCTGGAAACTGGAATACGAGATTGTTCACAACGGCAAACGTACAAGACGTTCAATTGAAACTGAAGATGCACACTACACCATCCGAACCGACAAGCTCAGCAGTGGAGGAGAGTACGTTGTGGCTTTGACCAGCGTTACCGACAAGGCCAGATGCAAAGAAGTCCTCAAGGAAGAGGCCAGGGTCAACGTACGGCACGAACGACCCAAGGCCTACTTCGGCCACATTGAAGGCAAACAATCGGTACTGGCACTGGAGAGTCGACAGGTCGGACTACCTCTTCGCTTTACTGGAAACGGTCCTTGGACACTCAAGTACGAGAATCTAAAGACCAAGGAAGTCAAAAGAGAGTCTTTCCAGAACCCCAACTCATGGCTCGACGTCAAGACCGACGGCACTTATCAATTACTTTCAGTCAAAGACTCAATTTGTCCCGGTCTGGTCGACGAAAAGGCCGACCAGTTCGATGTCTCTTGGGTGGCCCGTCCCATGCTTACCGTTCCTGAAAAGAGCGCTGTTCTCGATGGAAGCAAGTACATCAAGGAGGCCGTATGTGAGGGCGATGAGGATGCATTTGATGTCTCCTTGACTGGTGAGTGCTTTAGCCTACCCATGATTCTGATGATACTAACCATATTACAGGAAACCCTCCCTTTGACATTTCTTATCGCCAGGAGTACAAGGACAAGAAGGGCAAGACAGCTTCCGTCAGCGAAAAGGATCTTCATACTGCTGGTGGCTTCGCTTCAGTGCGATCAGAAACCTCCAAGGCTGGCACTTACGAGTACACTTTCTTGAAACTTGCGGACTCTCGTTACGACCACTCGAAGAAGCATTTCTCGCCCGTTACCATCCAACAAACGGTCTTCTCACGCCCTGGTGCACGCTTCGACAAGCCCGGCAAGACGTACAGCTACTGCTCACGAGAGTCTGAAGGAGAGGAAGTCATCCCCATCACTTTGGAGGGTGTCGCACCCTTCTATCTCGAAGTCGAGATCAAGCACCAGGGCACACCTAAACCGGAGATTAGCGTTCACAAGAACATCCCTACGAACAAGTACGATCTCAAGATTGAGCACCGCAAGATGCATCTCGGCCACTCTTCCATCTCCATCCGCAAGGTCCGCGATTCGCGCGGATGTACCCTTCGGCCTCCACCCGGCGGACCCCGCGTCCAAATCAGCGTGCATGACGCCCCAACCGCCACACCTCTAGAAGATCGCCAAGATTTCTGCGTCGGCGAGCGTCTCTCCTTCGCCCTCGGCGGCCAATCCCCCTTTACCGTCTACTACACCTTTGAGAAGCAGGAGCGCAAAGCCTCCAACCCCGGCACCACCTTCCGGCGCCTCGCCGAGCTCCCCGGCACCTTCACCATCACCGGTCTACGCGACTCGGCCTCGGAATGCCTCGCTAGCCTCGACCTCACAAAGACAATCCACCCCATCCCCTCTGTCCGCCTCTCCGGCGGCCAGGTGTCCGAAGTCGACATCCACGAGGGTGGCGGCACTGACCTGGAATTCCAGTTCTGGGGCACCCCTCCCTTTGAATTTACGTATACGCGCAGCACCAATGCGAATAAGAGTCGGAAGAGTAAGGTCCTGGAGATTCGCACCGAGGTTAGTCATGAGATGACTATGAGTATTCCGGTCCAGGAAGAGGGTACGTACGAGGTTGTTTCTATCAAGGACCGGTGGTGTAGCTTTGCGAGACCGGGGGAGGGTATGGATGGCAAGGGTGCGGGGCAGAAGATGTTGGCGTATTGAAGTGGATGATTTGGGAAGCGAGGGGATGTGATGAATGGGCTTGGTATCAATTGCATTTGCTGGCGTTTGAACCTTTTTTTTTGTCTTCTATTGCGGGAAGCGCCTTCTTTTCTTTTTTGGTGGGTCGGCTGGTTTACGGTTTTCTCTCTTTCTCTCTCTCTCTCTCTCTCTCTCTCTTGTTTCAAGGGCACAGTTCCATGTGCGATTTTGAGTAGGGTATGATTGAGCAGGTAGCATGGAATACCAAGAACGAACATTGTGACAAATCTCGCATGAGATGAACGTCTTGGTATTTGGAACGACATATAACAGTATGGCATCAAAATTCACGCCTCTTCTATTTGTTTATTTATTCATTCATCCACCATCGACATCACAGTCTAATCTACCAACTAGTTAATTAGCTTTATGCTCTCGACTCGCCGTCTGCTGTCTCAAAAAAGCCTCCACATCCTTCGCATCCGTGGCATCAATCTGGCGATCCATTTCCTCCTCCTCAGGACTCCTGACACGAACTGGCTTCTCATTCTTCTCATCTTCTTTGCCGCCACCCGAAACAACACCGGCAACGGCTTCAGCAGCGGACGTGGCCGTCGAGGCAACTACGGCTGAGGCTGATGCAGCGGCGGATTTAGCCTGGTCTAGGTAGCCGGGGGCAGGAGGCTGTCCGGGGCCGGGGAGCGGTACCTCTTTGGGTGCTTGGCCGATTGTATTCGTTTCGACGCTGACAGTTTTGTCACCGTGGCCGTGGTCGACGATGGCGCTGTTGGGTGTACCGTCTGCGAGACGGCCTGAGGCGTGGGTGTAGCCTTGTTGTTCGCAGCGGGCCTCCGAGGTGCCTGAGCGGATGGGCAGCGTGCTTGTGATGGGTGCGGCGGTTGTCGAGGGACGCGACTCCGTGTCTGAGGGTGGAGTGTCCATTTCTGGTTCGTTGATGTCGGGAGGGTGTGTAGCTGTGCCTACGGTCGTGTGGGGATCTGCGGCCTGCGCGGCGGGCGTAGGTGGTATTGCATCTTCTTGCTTGTAGCCTACGGGTTGGGGGATGGTGAAGATGAGCTGTCGTCTAGGTGTGCCGTTTTCGCTGCCAACACCCCACGCTTGCATATCTCCATCCTTTCCTTCTTCCCACTTCAGTGGCCCAATTGGGAATGTCTTGCGGCCCTCTTGTGTGTTGGGGGTTTCCCACTTCATCTGTGCGTCGATGGCCGGTTCGAGGTTGGGCAACTGCCCCCACTCGAAGTCGAGACCGCCTCCGTATTTCTTGGGAATGTTCTCGTGGTCGATATATTCGGACAGTGTGGAGTAGACGTTCTGTGGGGAGAGGATGAAGATCTTGGATACGGTGATGGGGTCAAACCAGCGCTTGACCCAGCCCCAGACAGTCGGGAAGAAGCCAGGCGCGCCGACAATCTACACCATGTTAGTATTCTTGATTGTATTTTAAGTGAGTAGGTTTGGCATACGAATATCCTATCGAGCGTCTCCGGGTAATGCGCCGTGGCTAGGACTGAAGCATCCTGCATGTGCCCCTTCAGATTCCAGAACTGCTTCAACCCGACATTACTGATATCTACAATATTGTTGCTCTGCGATATGGGGGTCTCGGGGTATGGGCGAGGAACCATGGAGCATAATGGCGTGTAGAATCTTGTGAGCGATTCATAGAGGGCGAAAAGGCGCAGGTTCTTGGTTGCGACGTTAGGAATGGTAGTCTTTGATTTTGCGAGTTGCTTCTCGTATGCGGAGATATTCTTCGAGTTGAGGGGTGCGACCTCGAAGAGGAAGAGCGGGATGCCGCGCTTGTCACGTCGACCGAGCCATTGAGGATACTACGTGAGGCTGTCAGACAGGATGACAGCGCGTGCTTGTGGGGGGGTTCTGTACCAAACGACGCGTTTGCTCGTATTCTTCGACTTCGATGGTATTGAAGATCTCGCTCAACTTGTTCTCCTTTCGCCAATCTTCGGTATCTTTGAACTGCTTAAACGCCTCTTGGGGTATAAAACGACGCGCGCGCAAGTAGCGCCTGTAACCAGTCAGCGCCCCACTACGTTCGCAAGAAATCCAGAATTTTGCGCGCACAGCATCGTCTCATCGTCATGGCTAGCTTGCTGTGCCCCAGCTGCAGGCGTATAGTAGCCAGCTTCCTGGCAGATTCTCTTGAACTCGGTAAGTTGGGCCTGCTGATTCTCCGAAAGATGTGAGAGATGCCCCGCGGGATATTGCATCGACTCGACTCTGGTTAGGTCCGCCATGGTAAAGTATGGTATATCAAGTCAAAATGAAAGGAACAGAATGTCTAGAAAAAGGAACGGAAGAGCGGTAAGACAAAATGGTCGATTCTAGGGCGTCATGTTGTTTACGCTATGCGGCGGTGCGGCAGAAGCAGTGACATCAATTGTGGCTGCAGATCGGGCGGCGGGCCTCGCGGAAAGCGAGAAACGGCACCGGTTGCACGCGATCCGGACCAAACGGGGACGACGATGTGCTATGTTTGCCTATCCACGAACTTTTCTAGCAGCAGTGCTTGAGTCGTGTGTGCTGCATTGTTCGCAAGACGTCCAGAGTCGTCTTCTCGGCGTTGGGCTTCGTTTCCGCTGTGAGCCGGAGGCGTTTCCAGCCAAGTCCGCCGATGCTGCTGCTGACTGCACCTTTGCCTGTCAGCATGCGAGAGATTAAGCTGTACTGGTAAATCCTTGTTCCTCAGTTGCAATAAGTTTAGCAGTAGTGTTCGTTGCGAGAGTGCCCGACATGGTACGTCCGTAAAGACGGGCGCATCACCGTTTCCGCGTCGATGACTGTCGTGTCTCCTGGCGGAATCATGAGGAACGGCACAATGTCGTTTCCGCCAGAGCGGCATCGTACACCTGAATATGCAATACGTTGGGATGCGGAATCTAGAGGTGCAGTATCGCGATCTAGCCGCCGAGGCTAGTTGATAAGCGAGCGATGCGCTCATCACCGCCCCTGGGCCGTGTCCCATCCCGACATTGACGCAATCCTGGCGCGAAGAATGAATCACGGTTCGCCATTGTCACGTCTGAGGCCGCCATTCCCTTCACACTTTGGTTAGATTGTGTCTCCTCGTCCCCACACTCGTCCGTAAGCGTAAACTTGATATATCTTGCCAGGTTGATGACCGGCATCATACCCACCATGCAACGCCCCTCTTTCACAGACCTGCCGACCGAGATCCTCGAGGCCATCTTCCTGAATCTCGACCCTCACTCTCTCGTATCCGTATCGCAAACGAACAAACTTGTCAAGCGACTCACAACCGACGCGCCCATAGTTTGGCGGCACCTCTGCAAGACGCAATTCACAACATGGGATGCTCGCCACAACATCGCCGCCAAGTTTGCAGGACCATTATCCGACGTAAACTGGCGCGCCCTGTACATGGCAAAGCATCTGATTAATCGTCGTACAAAGGAGCTGTTGAATCACATTGTGGCGACTCAGCAGGGGCGCATACGGTGCATCAATGACATTGCCGATTTTGGATATGATGCGAAAGAGATACTGCTGAGGGAATGCGCATGTCCAGACGACGCCGAGGACGTGTTGGCGAGAAGATACTATGCGAACGCAGTGCTGGAGCGCATACATCGCGAAGTGGCCATCAAGGTGTGGATGAGTCTGCAAGATGGCAAAGATGTACCGATGGAGAGAGCACTGGGCGCGTACGATGTGTTTGCTCGGGTTGGTGAAGAGGTGGACGTGGACGTGGTCGCTGATGATATCGGCAAACTGGCCAATGACTTGCTACACGAATATCCTGCTTTCCGAGACTGGAGTCCGCGTATCAAGGCTTCGACCCTGGCCTCGTACCTTCGCGAACGCGGGTTCAACGGTGTCCCGGATACTTCGTACCGCGCGTTGCGAAACTCCTTTATCGGCTTAGTCCTGCGTTCGACAGCCCACGAATCGCTTCCTTTGATATCAGTGGCCATATACTGCGCTATCGCGCGACGACTTGGCCTAGATGCGCGCCCTTGTGGCTTTCTCTTCCACGTATACGCCATTATATACGCTCCCAGAAGCCACAACCTGAATGGAGAATACAAACCTACTAGCTCCACCCAGCTGGATTACATGTACTTGGATCCCTTCCACTCCACGTCAGAAGTACGACAAGGCGAGCTGCAGCGCAAACTACGCGATTTGGGCGTGCCAACCAGCGAACACGCGAGTTTTCTCTCCCACACCAACACAAGAGAAATGGTCCTCCGCACAGCACGCAACATCATGAATTCGGTCCAAACAATCCGTGATAACCAGGCAACCATACGGAGCATCCGAGCATCATGGATGAACGACAATCCAGACATGGACAATGCCTTTTACGCAACAATATGGTGCATGCTACTCCTCAGCACAAACAACGATCCTTCTAACCTAGCTTCCAACAACGGCCACACCACTATCCGCCGTCGCCAGTACCTGCCTTACTTGCTCGAGCACTTCCAGATGCATTACCCCTGGGACGTTGCCCTGTTATCGCGCTACGTCATCCCCATGTTCTACAACCAGCCCGAGGGCCACCGCCTGTTGCAGTTTGTGCAAAGTATGCACCAGGTGGATGCCATGTGCAAACCCGTCATCACCCGCTCCCAGCGCACGCAAAACGTCGTCTTCAAAGTTGGTCAGCTGTTCCAGCACAAGCGATATGGCTACGAGGGCGTCATCACAGGGTGGGATGTAGTGTGTGATGCGAATGAGAATTGGATCCAGAATATGCGTGTGGATGCGTTGCCAAACGGGAGAAATCAGGCTTTCTATCACGTCCTGTAAGTCTTCTTTGGTTTTAACCCCTTTTCAAGGTGCTGTTTTTTGTTTGTTTTTGGGTATCATTGCTAACTTGTTCGATATAGTGTCTGCGATAAGTCAGTCCGCTATGTCGCTGCCGAGAACATCCAACCCGTCCCCGGAGATGCTTCTCCTTCAGAAGCGTTACTGAGACTTGCTGGACGCCACTTCAAGCGCTGGGATGCCGCACAGCGTTGCTTTGTAAGCAATATCCGCGATGAGTACCCTGAAGATTAGACCATTTCGAATCCGCCTTTTTTGGTTTTACCGAGGGTTTGCCTTTGCGGGTTGAGATTAACTCTCTGGGAAGGCCGATGGTGACTACTGTTTTCATGCCTGTAAAAAAAGTCTTATTTACATTTACTTATAATACATGACTATCTCTACTCGTCCCCATCTTTCCCCGCTGAGCGACTAGTGTCTTGCATCTGGTGAAATAGGCGCGGCATTTCACCTTGTAGCATCTCTTTCCACTGCAAGGAGCAGATTCACCAAGGGCCAGTACAACTGTTTTGGCATTTCGATTATCAGTATCCATGCGATAGGCTGTCTGAGTGGCTGCAGTTGTTCCTCTATGCACTTCGGTCTTCTTGAAATGACAGTCTAGGTTAGACTGTCATATTGTTTTTGAATGCTCAACTAGATGACCAAAGACCGTCGGCCATTGTTTCCATAATTCCAGGGGACAGTTTGGTGTACAGAACATTCGTGACAAGCAACGCTAATATACATGTGCTATAGCTGGCAGTAGGGTCAACTCGTAGCTCGGTCGTACGCAACGTCTCTGGCATCTCGCCTGAGTTGGCTATTATTGTGAGACAATTAGACGCATATCTGCAGTGTCCTTCTACTACGCCGAGGACAAGAGAGGCGGTTTCCAGTTTGGACTGAAAGATATCTTTTATAACTGTCCGACATGTGATTGAACCCACTGCAGAAACGGGCATTTTAGGTTGATGATCGAATGTTGTGGGGCGCGGAATTTTTGCCTTGGTCACCAAAGATCTTCGTAGTGTAATCCAAATACCCATAACCTTGAGATCTAGAGTGCGCGATGGAGGACCGACGGTGGACAATATGATGCATGGGATTCGGTGTTGCTGGTCCATATCTTGTACTTGGGGACATTCAGCTTGGCCTCGAGACCTTCGGGCTGCACCCATGTATAGGATGCAGCCACGTAGCGACAGGTAGGATCGTTGAGATCATGTTCCGATCGCCTTGTGAGACGCAAGTAAATGATATCTTCCGGTGTTCCAGGTTGAGGTTCGAAGAGAGTGAGAAACTGAAGCGGTATGAGCGATTCTGATCTCGTCTCACCATATATTTCATGATGATGTCTTGCAATGTATTCTGGAGAGCATCGAGGCTGGGATATAGTTCGCGGAACGTCTTGTACTTGTCGAACTTCATGGTCGCTTTATATTCGTTTCGATCTGACTGGATGGGGTGAAACGGTTTGCTAGAGTATCGAGATAGCGAAATGAAATGAAAATGACTTTGTCTACCATGGAGTCGACATCATAAGAAACAAGACAGGCTCTGAGCATCCACCCCGCCTTGTGGCTGTGCTGCAATCCAGAGCAACCGAAACGCATACGATTTGGCGAGGACACCGTCAGCTGCAGTGCTGCATGGTTGGCAAGGCTGTGCTAGAAAAACTGTCGATCAGAACGGGCCCCTTGTCACCACAAGGTACGAAGACATTTTACCCCATTTGCCGAAAAGCAGCTAGAAAGACGAGGTGTGAAAGCAAGGTTACAAGGTTGGAAGCAGAGTGTTGGAGCTACAACGAGGCGTGAGCACCAACACCCCACTACCGGTAAAACAAGCACGGCCCCCATAAACACCAAAGGAAAGAGCAAGACGCGACGCAACCCAACGGTCCCATCCCACCAAAACAGGTCCAATAACTCCGTGCGATGGCATCAACTTCGCTTTCAGTTCTGCCTTATTGTGCATACCCAAACCACACCCCAAAGATCCACATCTCGCCACTCTTAACCCTCAGCCCCAGCACCAAGGCTCCCCCCCAAGCAGGGCTGAACCAACATTCCTTCTTACTGTCTCACCACACGCAGGGCACCAACCC
>LR132702.1:0-13721 GCA_900634815.1 Paradendryphiella salina | reverse complement strand
CCGCGCTGATCATTATCCGTCGGCTCGTGCGACTGTTGGTTGCCAACATCGCATCCTTTGTCGAGGAGAGGTCTTTGCTTGTTATCTGTAACACCCGTGTAACAAGTTCCTACACCCGGAGAGTTAGAAAAGCCGCTCTAGCGACGAAAAATGCTAACCTATCTCCTTTCTTAGCGGAGTGTAACTATTGCGAAGGTTCACATATTCGCGATAGTTCCGAGGTGGGACCCACTTTCCTCGGCACAGTAGCGCAGTTACTGTTGTTTTCTCACATTAATGACTTGAAAAGGCTTAGTCTTTAAGGCTTAGTGGCGAACTTTAGTCGTATAGACGATCTAAGCAATTTAGAACTCTAAACACTAAGACGCTGCTATTTGAAGCTGATAGTCCCCCGCTTATATCATTGCACTTGTCCTAGCTTTTTTCTCATCGATTTGTTTTGTATGATGATGGATTCCCGCGATGGTTATGTATGGACGCCCAAGTCCGGCCTCAAAGCTGGCGTTCCTTCCCTCGGCGTTATAACACCCTCCACGAACGTTTCCAGTGCCGACACCCCCTACGATGTCATCGTCGTTGGCGCTGGCTATTGCGGCCTTACAGCCGCGCGCAACGCCGCAGTCGAAGGGCTGAGAGTCCTGCTACTTGAAGGTCGAGATCGCATTGGAGGTCGATCGTGGTCATCGAACATCGAAGGCTATCCGTTTGAAATGGGGGGCACATGGGTGCATTGGGGCCAATCGAGCACTTGGAGAGAGGTCGTGAGATATCAGATGACGAATGACGTTGAGAAGTCATTTGACTTCTCACATGGTGTTGATCATTACGAATTGAACTTCGGGTCCAGAGGCTCTACTATGAGCCATGATAAGGAGGTTTGTTCCGAGCTACTGGGTTCAAAGATGGCTTTTCTACTAACACGCCCAAGGATGCAGTTCTTACTGCAGCACTGAACAAGTTCGCCAACGTGGATGGCGCTTATGGGAGGAACGTAATTCCCCTACCGTACGACACTTTCCACGTTTCCAGTGCAACCCATCTTGATCATCTCTCCGCCCAAGACCGCATTGATGAGATCGCGCTGTCACTTTCGCCTGAGGAGCGTGCTTGCCTCGAATCGTTCGTTTTACTATGCAGTGGGGCCACTCTTTCCACTATGAGTTTTCTGGAGTTCATGCATTGGTGGGCCTTATGCGGCTACACCTACGCAGGCTGCATAGACATGCTCATCACCTGGAAGTTCAAGGCCGGACAGTCCAGCTTCGCTATCAAATTCTTCCAGGAAGCACTCGCGACGAAGCGCCTCGCATACGCTTTCAATAGCGCAGTCAAGCACATTAAGGATACAGGCTGCAAAGTCGAAGTCACGACACGCGATGGCCGCCGTTACCACGCAGCGCGACTGATCTCAGCCATGCCTCTGAACGTGTTGGGCGACGTGACCTTCGATCCGCCCCTTACTACCGGCAAAAGAACGGCAATTGCAACAGGCCATGTCAACCAATGCGTCAAGGTCCACGCAGAGGTCTCGAACAAAGATCTCCGCTCCTGGACAGGCGTTACATATCCGCACAATGAGCTCATGTACGCCTTGGGCGACGGCACAACACCTGCAGGCAACACTCACCTCGTCTGCTTTGGCGGCAGCAACAAACACATTGACCCTGAGACGAACATCGAGGCAACTAAGCGAGCAGTCACGAACATGTTCGTGCAACAAGAGGTCCAGCCGAAGCTTCAGAGATTAGTGTTCCACAATTGGTCGAAAGACGAATTTGCGAAGGGCGCGTGGTTCTTCTCATCGCCTGGGTTTCTTGCACAACATTTAGACCATATGCGCGAGAGGCATGGAAATGTGCTGTTTGCCAACTCGGATTGGGCACTTGGATGGAGAAGTTTCATCGATGGTGCAATTGAGGAAGGTACGAGGGTCGCTTTCGAAGTGCAGAGAGATTTGACGGAACTCCATGGTGGGAACAGTAGTCTGTAAAACGGGCGGATGGAAAACCTCTACAGTAATACAGAAAAGACCTTCACGACTTAGCGACAACGTCTATTGTATACCTAGGAGGTGTTTGAATTTTGTTTTCACGTTTACATAAGCTTTGATGGAAATACGTGATGCTTTACATGACGAGGACGTTGGCCAAGTGAGGAAGACAAACGGTCCAGCGTTCTCCATGCCTGCGCGCCCATATATTCACCAGGCTCTGTATCGCAATAGGAATATTGCGAAATTGCGTACGAGTGTAAATTTGCTCCATGCGATTCACAAAAAACACTCTTTGACTCTGATCTGTTGAAGCTGCACCAGCGACAAAACAGACCCAGACCAGTGCATGGGCGCCGTGAGCGTCCGGAAAGATTTGTGATACAATATCAATGAGCTGCTCGATCAATTGTGCTTGAATTGCATCATGGAAATTCGAGATTGCATTGGCGTTGGCTGCGCATCGCGTGTACACGTCGCATGCGGAAACGAAGCACTGCCGTATCAATTCGGTAAGGCGCCGATCTTCACTATTGTCTGGAAGATGTGGATACGAGAGCCATGCCACTAGGGACTCTGAAGCTTTCATTAACGTCAGCACACCCACCTCTTCGCCGAGCAGTGGTATGCCAAGCAACTCGAACCTGTTTGCGTGTCAGAATCAATATCGATTAGTTACGTCTTCAAGTGCACATACATGTGAGTTTGGGCTTGTAAAAACTCTAATAGAACAGGATCGATGTTTCGTTTAGGAATGTTCATGGACAAACTGAGCAGCATCTGAAGGAGGAAGTGATAGTCCGCACTCCCCGTTACTGTCTCCCCTACCAAAAGCACGATCAGGGTAGCCCACGTAGACTTATTAAACACCTTTTCCGCAATTTGCTGCATAGACTCACTACGCAAGCGTGAGATGACGGCAGTGCGACCAGCTTCGGCTACTTTCTGTAATTCGGGTCGCTGACGACTGAGATGTTGCGCGGCAACAACACTGACCGCCCGACGCAGAATGTCATCCTCGATGGCCATTGGAAGGACTAACGATCGATAGCCATTCCTGGAATCATCAAGCACGACCATGACTGGAGCGACGACATCGGAGACTGTGTTATGGTCAGTGTACACCTGAGACTAGAGCGGAAACGGCAAAGTGGCATACAATACGAGAAGAACATCCGTGATGTTGCCTCTATTGGTGCAATCCAAGGAACGATACCATAGTGATGGGGATACGCGGTCACGACCGAGTTGTAACTTTGAGAGATCTCTTTCATATGCCTCTTGTTCTTCTTCTGAGCTTTCCCTTCGCCAGGCCGACATAATGTTGATTGTAACTCAGTAGTAGATGGCAACTCCCGGCTCCCGTCTGCTCCTCCAGTGATAGGAACCTTGCAATCTTTGAACCGACCCCTGCTAGCCACTCCTCCAGCAAATCGAATCCGACCAAGCCCAGAGCATGCAACGCCCTTCTTCGCACATTTCAAACATGATGGCTCGGTCCTGTCGCAGATGATTCTGCGGCGCGAGCACTGAAAACAGCCCCGCTCTTTCTTTGCATTTGCTGCTGGAGGCATCTTCATGCCTATGGTTTGGATAAATAGTATTGCAGTTTGCTTGGAACCACAGTTTGTGAGCCTAGGGAGGAACAGCTACGCGTGCGTCGCAGGTCAGCTACAATACGGGTGCCCACTAACTGGGGTTCTTCAGCTATCGCAGAATTCCACTAATCGCAATGTGCTGGCCTCCCTGGATGTCCAACTATGTTTAGAGGGCTATTTTTCCCACGACGTGTGCGACCTTGTAAAACGGCGTCGATGGTAGGAGGTCGATATCTAATAGTGGTGTCTAGCCTTTAGGAAAAAATCCTATTGTCAAATTGTCGGTGATTAGTGAAGCGTGAGCCGAGGTTGACGCTTGCCGATTCAGCGCCAGCACTTGGACTCCCCGCCACCTCTCAACTCGATGTAACTGAATAGGCTAATGATTGCGCCTTACTGCGGAAACATCGTTAGCTCATCTACTTCTACTTGAGATTGGCTCCGTGAATTCTCCTTGGATAGTGAAGCAAGAATTGATTGAAAATCCTAAGAGGCACCGTTCACCCCTGGCCCCGACTCGATCGGCGCTAATTGGATCTCGCCGAACCCGCTTCGCACCAGCATGCTAGCGACTAGCTCAAAGCCAGGTTTCACCGCGCCCGCATCGAGCGTCCAAATGCTCACAGCAATGTATTCCTCGCCGCAATACTTCAATATACCCTCCGACACCGGAAAGCGTTGCTGCGGTCCGATACCATTTGCGAACTGCCGGACTGGTATCCATCCACCCAAAGCTGCGTGCGCCCGCCTTTCCCTTCGCCTATGAAATCATCACCGTGGAAGACGAAGGAAAGAGGAACGTCATAGTCGATAGGTTGTGCTGTACAAGCCGACATTGGGTTGCGACAAGCCAATCGAGGGTCCAGCGGTAGTATCCCAGCCAAATATAGGTGCAGAAGGCACGTGGAACGCGTTGCGCTCAACCCAGAGGGCGCCTTCGTTGAGTGGGCCACGTGACTTGTCCAGATACTCTTCGCCTCCAAAGTTGCTTGTGATTTTCCATTTGATCCCGTCGTCGAGGCGCGATGCGTTGGAAAGTGAAGGTGAGTGACCCGGGAAGTTGGGTCCAATAATACCGCGCCGTGTCTGCATCTCGTTGTAGCCAGCGAACCAGTTGCCATACTAGTCCATGTGGTCATTCAAGACCGTCAGCACAAAATGCTCACCCCGATGTAACGTGGTTATATCCAGTGTCGTGTTCGCAATTGCAATGTCCGCAGTCCCGGGCTATGAGCCAATGAAGGTCTGATTTACCCAGGCTGAGAAAGCTGGACCTCCGGAAATGTTGAGAGGAATGACGCTCTCGTCACCCGTCGCAATGAAGTGGCCGCGGCTTATCAATGAACCCGTATTGTACCCGTACTCGGAACCCCATAGCACAGTCGGGGTGGTCAACGGCCTGTACGTATTCTTCGTCGTGGTATGGTCTGCATCCGTCTACGCTGAATCGTCGCATGTTGAACCGAGCTCGGGTAGCGCATCGATGTATCTCCAGTTGAGCATCTTCATACTCGGTAGTTCAAAACCGGGGCTTCAAAAGTCCACGGTAGCTTTCAGGAAGCCGTTGTTATCGAGTTTCGGCTGCACCAATTCGCCATTAAACGTGAGCGTCGCGTTACCTTCATGCACACCTCCAATCACCTCGACATCTATGGTCGCATTGATGTCGCCGAACAAGATGATATCTCCGCCCGACATTGTGGCATTCCGAATGAGATTGCTGGAATGGACGATAAGACTACTGGATGATGTAGCATGATGAGAGTCACTGCCTTCAGGTAGGGTGGTTACAGTCTGGAGGCGGTAGGTTAAATCACAATCCAGGATGACAATGTACAAGCTCGATCCGACTCGTACGACCCGACGACTTTTTCTGGTGTCTCAATGCAGGATGGTGTTGCCATTACGGTTTGAAAACTTCACGCCGGATTCCCCGACCGCTAGCACTCCACTCGTCGCAGAGACCGCGACCTCGTGGGTTTCGTTTATGCCTCCATACAGGACAAGAACGGATCTACCTTTGTAGCTCTTCCATGTAAATTCGTCGGCAGTAAAACATAGCAGGTTGAAATTTCCGACTTTGTAGTCCGCAACGTGAATCTTGGAGTCGCGGACATTGATAGTGAGCTCTCCCTCCCCCCGCAACAGACAGCTTGCGCAAACAGCACATCATGAATGTGTGCACAACACTCTAATCCGTATCCTACAAACAAGTCCTCGGCTACTCTTCCTTTGCTCCTACGCGGCGCTATAAGTGCCAAACTCCACTGTGGATATCCCCGCGGCACTAGCCGCAACGAAACACTTAGGGAACTACTACACCTCCTTAACTTCTCGTAAGGAAACGATACATATCTTCGCTCTCCAGGTTCCATTCTACCCAGCCCACTGGGAGCAGCTTGCGCATGCGGCCATGCGGATATCATACGCGCCGTCAAGCAGCGCACGTAGTACTCTAGGCTGGAAAAGTTATTCACGCCGCAGAAGGAGAATTGGTCCGTGTTAGCGATCTCGCTGCGAGAAGGGTGTGCGGCGACAGAGAACATTTACATGGTAATAAAATCGCATTATGGCCTGAGACGTGAGACGAGTACGAAACTGCCAAGGCGACGAAGAAGAAGAAGAGTACAGTGGTTTCTGTAATTCGTTGACATGTGATGGCAACGATTCAATTATTCCCAGTTCCGGTCCAAAAGAAAGAAAAAGAACGCCGTTGTCTCTATTGGAAGCTCTGACGCAGGATATTAAATAATACACTTCGCAGACTATATATATCAAGTCCGACTAGTATTTCTTCTCTAACCTCGCCGTCATACCTGTCACGGTAATGCGTCTCTTCTCCTCCCGCTCCTTGGTATGTATCTCACGCTCGAGTTGCTTCTGCACAGCCACCTTCTGAGCGGCAGTCAGCTGATCCAAAACCTGTGCGATGCGCTCTTCCGTCTGGCCGTCGAACAGGGCAGTAAAATCAGCCTTTGTCGCCATAGCGAGCTGGTCTTGCAGCGCACGAAGAGCCTTTGAACCGAGATCGGAAACTGCGTTTTTGTACTTTTGTTCTTCGTCGGCCTTTGCCTTCTTGGCTGATGCGTCGCGCTCGGCGATGTTTGCTTCGTCTGCTTTACGCTTTGACGCTTTCATGGCTTCTTTCTTAGCTTTGGCGGCTAGGTAGCGTGCAGAATGTCCGAGTGCGCGTCCGTCTTTAGTGAGTGGTTGCTCTACGTTGAGCGGAGGCGCGGTGAAGAAGAGAACGCGACCTTTCTCGTCTCGCTGGAATTGTTCGCGAATTTCGGGCGGGATGCTGTTGTTTGCATGGTCGGCCATGACGTAGACTTCGACGGCTTGTGGGGCCTTGTAGTTCGGCGGCATCTGCTGAAGGTAGGGTTGCTGATAGCCGGGCGCGGCTCGCGGCGTCTGGAAAGATTGCATCGGCGCGGTAGGCTGAGGCGTGAAGGGGACATGCGGGGTGATAGGTTGATAGGGTGGTGCCTGAGGTGCTTGGTGATGCATGTGTGGTGCAGGCGACTGCGAGTGAGCATGATAGTGGTTTGCATGAGTCGGGGTGTACGCAGGCGCGACATGATGTTGTTGCGGCGTTGGCGCAGGCATCGGGGTGAGAGCAGGTGCTTGCGCGATGGGATAGTTTCTTGACGACTCGTAGCCGTGGGAGGAAGCTGTAGGTAAACTTGGTGTCGGCATCACAGGCGCTGGTGGTGGTGTTGGAGGTGGCGGCGGAGTAGGTTCGGGTGGTGGTGAGTCCTGCGGGTAATTGTAAGCAATGGTGCGGCGATTCAGAGTGAAGTTGATTTACCTTTGGGTCGCGCGGACGACGATGGACAGCACCGATTTTGGGAGGGGCATTCTCAGCACCCCACTCCGGCTTTGGCAGATCGTCGTCCTCTTTTTGCTCGTCCTTGAGCAGATAGGCAATCGGACTAGGTACCTTTTTCAGCTTTCGCGGCGCATCAAACAAATCCATGACATAGTCCTTGTCTCGCACTTCATCAGGCAGACAGCTAGCCCATGTCTTGATCTTGTTCAACTTGTGGTTTTCCTCGTTATATCGCGCTTCGCAGACGTAAATCTCTTTGTCCGAGGGGAAATCGCGCGGACGGCCCTTGTTGTACCTGGTGATGAACATGACGAAGCAGCGATCCACGACCTCGTCAATGCGATGATCCCGATACTGGCCAGTCTTGACGACTTCATTCTCGAAGAAATGTCTGTCAAAACGATGGACCGTTTGCTCTGGTCGGTAGTACCAGCAAGCATTAACCCACTGTCCACCACTAGCGTCTTGCCAGGTGCGGTAAATCTGGGCAACGATAGGTTTGGTGAGGTCATTCGCGTTTTGGATGTGAACCCAGTCGCCAACCTTCCACAGCTCGCCATTGTGAACGATGCCGCTGGGCATGGGGATGCGACCCTCATCCATGACATAGTCGGTGTCAGGCTTCTCTTTCTCGGCTTTTGCGACCTTTCGCGATTCCTTTTGAAGATGCACAGCGTCCATGTAAATCTGGCTATCCTCTTCATTGTACTGCTTTGCGTTTTCAAACATGAGCTCCACGTCTATCATGAAGTGATCTACCGAGTTGTACTTCTTCCGCTTGAGCTTGCGCTTAAGAATGTCCATGGCCATCGGATTCTTAATCTCGGAGTGGTATTCGGGCATGACCGTCTTATCAGGAACGCGCTCGAATGCGCTGACCATCAACTTATTCTGCTGGTTTCGAGGTTTCCGGATGGCTTTCATGATGGTCTTGATTCGTGCCTCCATGGGCGTGTCGACCCGCGGCGGACGTCCACGCTTCTTTCGAGACTCTGGGTCGTCATTCTTGGCATCCTCCTTTGCCGCTCGCGAGCCACCTTCGCGCTTAGTGATGGCTGCTGTGGATCGAGGGCCGCGCCTCCTCTTGCGCTTGCCCTCGTCTTCTTCGTCATCGTCCTCCTCCTCGTCAATTTCCAGCTCTTCCTCGTCATCCTCTTCCTCTTCCTCTTCTTCCTCCTCCGGCACCAGCGGGTCCTGTTCGGGGATTTCCCCAAGAAAGGGTAGGGTGGCCACAGTTTCGGATATGATCTTGTCATGCACAAGCCTCTTCAGCTCCCGCTCAATGACCTTCTTCACCTCTAGCGCATCGACATATGCTTGCGAGTCCTGCCTGTTGTACACTTGCGCATTGTGTGGTATGAGGGCCAGATCGCGGACAAACTCGGAGAAGTTTTTGTATTCCCGTTGGCCAATCTTGGACTTGATGGTGCTGAGAGCCATGGGCTCCTTGATGATGTCGTAGTAGTCGGGCACGGCGCGCTTGTTCACTTTACGCTGGAAAAGTTTGGTGGGGTCGTAGGTGCCACTACAAATGGATTAGTGGTGTCGCATAAGCACGGAAATATACAATGACCCACTCGTCAGTCCTATAGTCGTAGACATTCTTGAGGAAGGTTGCCATGGCCTCCCATTCCTGCTCCGTAACGGTCGAGGTTGCGCCGGCAGATTCGGCCGTCTCGGTGGTAGGCACCGGCGTCGAGCTTGGCGCGCGTGCAGACGCCATTTTGCGATGTATCACTCGATGTCGTGGTGTTGCACCGTTTCTCTTCTACCTGGTGTTGTTCCATGTCGCGTCGTGCACTGCGAAGTCGCGACGGAGAGCGTCGGCGTCGGCGATATGATTTTCCGATGCCTGCTGCAGATCCCCGATCCGGTCTGCCCTGGGATTCCCGAACATTCACTTGCGCCGTGCCACTTGTTCACGCCAACTGTCGCCTCTGAACAGTGCTTCCGTAGCTGACAAAATATGCTTTCTCTACAATAACATCTGCTGTCTCCGCACCTCTGTGACGTACTTCTCCCTTGCCCGTCAACTCACTCGTCACAGATCCCATATCTCGTCGCCCTCCACCGTCACTTCCCGTTCTAACGCGCCCCACCACTGTCATCGCGCCACGCCTCCAGAGCTCCTTTACTCATACCAGATCCCGAGCTTACAGTAGATAAGTCTACACTTTCATCCGCAAAGCACCACCAAACTTGTCCCTCATCATGCCCATCCGCCTCCGGTTACGAGCGCCCAACGGCACCCACACGGTCTCTCTCGACGATAACGCCGCCGTCTCCGACCTTTTATCCTCTATAAGCGAAAAGACCGAGCTGCCATTGTTCGAACTCAAATGGAACCACCCACCCGAGCCGCTCGATCCATCGTTATATGGCATGTCTACGCTACTGAAAGACATTGACCTCAAGCTTAATGGCTCATCCATAATCGTCATCGGGAAAGCCACAGGCGATCCAAGCGAACGAAGGGAGGAGCAAGAACTTCAGTCTGCTACATCACAGTCAGCGCCCTTGTCTTTGCAGCGCAAGCAGGCCTCTGCGCTCAAGGACACGCCAGAAGTTCCAGTACCCGACCGTGCTGGCACCATCGTGTTGAGAGTCATGCCAGACGATAATTCGTGCATGTTCCGAGCTGTTGGTAGTGCCGTTCTTTCCGATTCGCTCGATGCCATGACCGAGCTTAGATCGCTGGTCGCCCAAGCTATACAAAGAGACCCTGAACAGTACAACGAGGCAATCTTACAGCGATCTCCCGACGAGTACTGTAAGTGGATCTCGTACTCGGACTCGTGGGGCGGTGGTATCGAGCTTAGCATTCTGTCCCAGGAGTTTGATATCGAGATAGCCAGCATCAATGTTCAAGACAACAGGGTGGACCGTTTCAACGAGGGCAGGCCTCGACGCTGTATCCTTGTTTATTCTGGAATCCATTATGACACTATCGCGCTTGTGCCACAAGGACTTTCATCGCAAGACCCCTCACAAGACATTAAGCTATTTGATGCCAACGACAACGTCATTCTTGAGGCTGCGAGGGAGCTGTGTGGCCAGCTACAGAAGCAACACTACTTTACCGACACGCAGAAATTTGACATTAAATGTAACAAGTGTGGTTGGAAAGGAGCAGGGGAACGTGGTGCAATTCAACACGCGACTGAGACTGGACACAGTGATTTCGGGGAGGCGGATTAGATATCTGCTCGTGACAGATTTCTGCGAGAAAGAGCACTGCTGTCACTACATCGAGTACACCCCCGAGGCGAGCTGAATCCATTCCATATCATGAGCTAGTCGTCCTTACTACACCATGTGCTACTGCTTCTCGACCACTGATTACGTCCCTAGTATGGGGTCAATTCGTATACGTTATTGGCACTTGTGATTGTTCACCAAAGTCCTGCTGCATCCCCGCCTGAAGACCGAAGTAGCTCGAATTACACCTCTGATGACGCAGCGGAATTTGATTTTGGCGTATAACCGACAAATCGTCACGCTCCACTTACGTCAATGGATCGCTCGAAATCCAATTCCGCCCTAAGAGGCCGGTGCCTGTCGCCATCAACTATTGATCTCTAGCTCGATGCCCCTAGCAATTTTACTGATATCCATTCCAGTCAGGCGCTTCCCATGACCGAGGTTTGTAGTCCGTGCGCTAACGAGCGTCCGGCCCCCGATTGGGACGTCAAGTTTTCCACGTGAGCTAAGCTTCTTCCACGGAAAGCTTGATGCTTGACGCTTACTTCGCCTTGGAGACAACAGCGTTCGCGCCCTATGCTTGCGTGAAGAACCACCAAACTAGATTGGAGAACATTCGGAGACCATACCGGGCTCACGGCGGAGTCTGTCAGCTTTTCGTGACCGCAAATGTAGCACCAACAGATCCAGAAGCCCAATGCAGCCCTGCATCCAGAGCAAACATGCTTACTTTTCTCCAAGGTGGGGATCTGCATGAGTAGCATGACCCCACGAGCCCAGGAATATGATCGACCCTGCATTCGCTGCAGGAACCGCCGGCCCAAATCGCGGTCCTATCTGCCGGTATCCGAATGATTGGTCAACATGATCCAACACGGTTAGCGACACCATCGGAGACGCCTATTGCTCAATAGCCGGATGGGCTACTAAATAGTCCGCCCACGTTCGCCCGTTGCGTATACAAGCAGTTCTAGCAACGCTATCGTAAGACTGGGGAGCGTAGTCTCATCTCCATATGGGCCGGAAGTGCATGGGATGATGGGGTTCTCCTACGTGGGTATCTAGATTCACTATAAGTGTTGCGCACAGCTCCCCTACAGTCTCGCCATTATCCCCAGAGTGCAGCTATTCTCGTTTCTGTTTCTCTTCGTCTTCGCCGAGCATACGTGCGTCCGTTGTCTTACTGCTGCCCTCATGGACATGTACAATGAATGCCTGGCTCAGAGGAAGACGCTGTTTGGTACGCATAGGTATGCGTGGATTAGGTATCTGGCTTGCGGCGCATTGTGGATTGCGGTTAGTTATTCGACGGCGGGGGTGGAGGGGGAGGGAAGCCAGAGGGAGTATTGGAGTTTTGCGGATTTGGTGAAGCAGGGGGTTGCGACAAGGGAGACGAGGGAGGCGTATTGTTAGATTGGGGTGCTTATGAGGTTGATACTGATGTAGTATGTAAAATGCTTGCTAGGAGATTTTTCTTTGGGTGTCATGTTCAGATTAAGGTCGCATTCTCCGTGTCTCCGTTTATAGTCTCCTAGTTTGCTGGTAACTCATCTAAGCCTCTCCATTTTCTTCTTCTCCTCTCCTCCTACTATCCTTCGGAATGTTTCCAGTCTCGATGCAGAGTGCAAAGCAAATCCACTCTCCAAGAGCACAAAGTAGTTGTTTTGGTCGCTTGTTTTGTCACGTGGGTGTTAGTACCCAGCCAGTCGCTGTTTCCTCTTTTGGCTCTGCAACTTGCCCACTGCTGGCACGAGTCAGAGCACCAGCGCTGGTAACTTAAACTATGAGTTCACTCTCTCTTCTCTATATCCCGCTTCCTATCGCTCTCTATCTACTCCGAGCTATAGTGGCGCTTGTCTATAAGTACTGCCCTGCTAGCCTTCGTATCTACGAGCCTATTTGGTGAAGTTTGTTTTAGCCGTCTTACTAGCTTCATCGTCTGCGAGAAAAGACTGAGCTAGAAGGTAGGTGCTTGGACACTCACCTGAGGCTCGTGATGCTGACTAGAGCTACGATAGAGAGTATAGAGCAAAAATATGATTGCATCACTATTGAGATGCCGTTCTCTTTCTAGAGGCATGAAGTTGCTATGAGACATCTATCTTGACTAGTATTTTGTTGGACAGGGAGGGTCTCGAGTGAGCAATGCGGATGCTACTAACCCATGAACTAGGATGGCATAGATACATTTGCGACTTGGGTTTTCGGGGTCGAGGATCAAAATGGGTTGTTCCGTCTTGAAGAACAAACTGGATGTTAGCAATTATGTTCTCTCTCAGTCATCCTAGGATCGAGTCGCAATACTAGAATAAGTGCATCCACGATCTTTTCCATACTTTGTTTTATAGTCCTAAAATCCAGCTGTGGGCTCTTGGTGCTCTTACCTTCCCTGTAGGCTCACGGTGACGTAGGCGTTCGTACATAAGGTAGCAAACGCGGGATAAACAAGACCATCCTCATGTGTTGCAATCGTTTCACTCCCCCTCCAACCAGACTCGGATGTTCCTTTCAATACCTATAATAACTAGCCTTTATTGCCAACAGCCTAGCGGTAGCGCTAATCCTCCCTCTACTACCAATCACTTCAACCTCGGACGTCCTTCGGAACGCCATGAAGCTGGAATGGCGTGCTGACGATACCGTTCCTATTAATTTGTTTGACGAAGACACTGACATAGCTTGAGCTTTATTGCCAGTGGCTGTACACTCAAAGCATCTCCGTCCGAGTTCCCAAGGTCACTCACGAATACCTCGTTCGACTCTATGTCCTGGGCGAGAAGCTCTTGAGGCGCTCTTAGGGCGTTCCAGAACGCTGTTCTAGACGCTATGAAGGACTACGCTCGAGAATCATTCTCAGTACCCAACGGCAAGATTGATCAAGGAAGGAAAGGAAAAAAGAAAGAACGAGAAGAGAAAGAAGAAACTTAAAATACTCCGTTATAAGGAGTTAAGACATGAGAAGGTTTATTTAGTAGGATATATAATCTTACATACTACGGGACCGTGAATTCATTTCTCAATAACCGCTTCAACATGCCCTACACTAGCGAGGCGAGAAAGTAGAAAACGCCATAATATGTCTATTGTCGGATCGTGAGTATCG
>LR132701.1:0-13728 GCA_900634815.1 Paradendryphiella salina | reverse complement strand
CCTTGTTACTTGTAACACATGTTGTAACACAACCAAATATGGAGCTGCCTCAGGATCAGAACCTTGGGCCTGTGGGAGAAAAAGCCATGTAAAGAGACTTCAAATCACGCCAAGCCAAGTGCGTATGTCTAGAGAGCTGTTGCTTCTTAATGTACTGACGACATGTTTACAGATTTTCAGAAACAGCTAAGGTTCCGCATGCGACGTTGGATAAGTCACTGCCCATCGACAATCAACCTTTTGCTGTATTGTGCTTCAAGTATCGCTCCCTAGGTTAGCTTCCACGTCCTGTAAAAGATAGATAACCCTAACTCATCTAGCAGACATAATCCATGCTCTGCAGAACCTGCCAAGGGACGACACCGCAGGACCTTCTATCAAGGAAGAACCTGTCGACGTCAAGAGAGAGACCACACCTGGAATCAAGCGGGAGAATTCTGTCGAGGTCAAGGTCAAGCAAGAAGACAGTGCTTAGGCTGTGCTTGCAGAGATCCCAAATGATGATGAGGGGAGCAGTAGGATTGATGAGATCGCGTTGTAGTAGATGATTGAATAGAAAATTCGCATGTAAGGTCATTTGTTTCATTGGTTGTTTGGTCTCGCTGTTGATAAGTAAGACGTTGTCCGATGCTCTCCCAGCCAAACAGTTGCTGATGAACGAAAATATGAGCAGAGTAGCAAGCTATGCAAGCATCCAAGCCAACCAAAGCAGTAGCAAAAGACATCACGGTGGCATCAGACATAAATACTAAACACTAGGCACTGCGACCGTAAATAGCCTCACGGGAGCATTTGCCTTGAAAGAGAATTGGGCGAAAGATACAAGCCTGTCGCTCTACCGCGCCACAGGGTCAATACTCTACCTCGCCAGCCATACCATGTTGCGGTGCTGTCACGATCGGCTGCTCTAGCTGCTAATCCACCCAAGATGTCACACCGCAGTTGAAGCATCATCGCCAAGCGGACACCCCACCGGAAAGCGTTCCCGCTAATCATCACCGACGCGCTTGAACGAGCCACGTATCATGATCAACAGACCCTGCCGCCAGCATAATTCCTCTAAGCACATAGTGACTTCACTATTCGTTTTCATCTTCTCAGCTACGCACGTGTGATGCATGCACACGCCTCGTGTTTCTTATACAACACAAGTCGCGCTAAAATTTACGTCCAGTTGAGCATCTTTTGCTTCTAACCGGAAAAGGCGTTTTCATGCGCGGCGGATGGCCGGCTGGGCGAGACGACGTGCGCGTCATTCTGGCGTGACAGTCTAAGGAACCCTGATCGTCTGGAACGATCTTCGCTTTGAAAACGTGATGGGGGAGATGGAGAGTGCCGTGCCGGGTACGCTTGCCGAATGTCATGTAACTCCTCTGTGCGCAAGCAGCAGACGGCATCAGCAGGATTGCATACTGTAGACGAGGTTATTTCGTCATTTGCCGAGAGTGCACACGAAGGAAAGGGGGGCAGGAGTGGAAACACGGGATCTTGTCATTTACGCACTTGATTTGCGATTGACGTGGATGAAACCTCAATAGCAAGTCGAGACAATTAGGGGGACTACGTCACGCTCCCTACCGCTAGGGGAACTCCCGGCGAACTTGACTCTCACGAAAATGGGGAAAAAGAAAAATAACCTAGACGCCCATGTAGATTCTAACCTTGCAAGAAAGCGAACCATTCTATCATCGCAATGCGATATAAGCTTCCAGAGAGAGAGAGAAATGATGCCGTCTCAACCGTTTCCCCCAATCATTAAGAGCCCTTAAGCTAAGCTGACCGCGATCTCCAGCCCCGTTTCTTCAGCCCTATATGACGCAACAACACACGCCCACATCAGCACTTGGCTTGCACGCAATAATTCATCTTCTGACGTTCGCTATCAATGGCCTAACTAAACCGGTCTAAACCAGCGCCTCTGCCCGCGCACCCCACCCCCATCCAAGAAAGAAAAAAAGACGACCCGCCCAATACAGCCCACTTTCCCCTTTATCCCCTCTTTCTCCGATACGTTCGGTACTGTACCCGCTCCCCGTCACAGCGGGGCCCGATATTCTTCGGTGCGTGAGTGCGTGAGTGGAGTTGGTAAGACCTTTACACATCTCCACCTCCTCCTCTTTCATTCCCTACCCCTGTGCTACAACGGCCATTTGCCGTGCACCGCCGAATTTTCTTTGATCCTTGTGATTGGAAATGCGTGACCTTCTAGAACAAGAAAAAAGAATATTAACACATAACGCCCATGTCCATGTCCATGTTGCGTTCAGGGTATGAAAGCATAAAGTGTAGAAAGAAAAAAGAAAGCGCTGCGCCGTGCTCCCGCTAGCGCATGTATGCGTACGTCCACGGCGGGCACCAAGACACCAAGACTATCATCCATTCCACCGGCACCTTAGATCTACGGTCCAGATCTCTGTATACAATTTCTTTTATTTCTTTTCATCTTCAGCTAGCGCTGTGTGAGGTTGTATGAATGCGCGAACACGAGGAAGAGGGGCTGAATCTAGATTCTTACTAGGCGAAGAAGAACAACCAAAACAAGAACAAAGTCGGTGTCAGTTTGTGATCGTTTGGCTGAAGTCGTACAAGTGCTGCATAAATTTTGTGTTGAGAGGGAAAGACGTTCATAGTTGGGACCCGGCGTAGCCGACCCTGCACACGAGGCTTTGGAAGCTTGATGATGGGGAGAATAATGCAGTCATGGTTGATTGGGCGCATTGAGGTTTCACGGCTAGGAATATGCTACTAATTAATTCAAAGTGTGTCAGATATTATATGCTTATTTTTTGGGGGTATCTTCCTAGCTACATTGTGTATGATACAGTGACTATTGTGCTGTGGCTAGTGTTGGTACAGGATTGCAGACGTTACCGGGTATGGAGAAAGATGTGGATAGCTTTGAAACAATTTCAGGGATGTAATGGTGTTGTACATATTAACAATGCTCACAAAGGAGCAAGTGTATGGAGGAAAAAGTGAAATCTAATCCCACATAAGCCGATATCCAAAGGAGCAAGCGGTCCTCTCTATAAGCGTATCGCTCTTTGTTTCATGTACCAAAGCCATCTCTTTCATCGTATCATCGTGCCGTGCGCCTGCTCGTTGGTCGCTAGAAAAGTTCATGCTCATGAATTTTGATGCAAAAGACAAGGAAATGATGAAAGGAATAATTTACAATCGAAGTTGAAAAGCCGAAACGCCAGATGATTCAGTTCCGTCCAGCGACAACTGAATACGACGCAACGGCACGATTAGAGCAACACTGCAACGGTCTCGCCTGACCGAGATGCAGGGAATGCAAGAATAGACACATGGCTCGGCTCAGTTGCTGTTGAGGCATGGAACAATCTTTGCAGTCGAAAAGACCAGGGAAAAATTCCTGCGTCGCACTCACCCGTTGGGTGGGTGGGTTGCATGTAGTCGAACGGTCGCGGCTGTTCTGGAATATGCGGACCAGATGCTGCAGGGGCTGGGTCTCCGCGGGAGTCGGCCAGCTCCGCGCATCACTCGGGCTGCGCTCAGTCATGGTTACCTCCGCGTCTGCGATGCTTCCCTGGAAAATCGACCTCGGGATGCACCACGCGCATATGGCGTGTCAATGCATCGTTGCGCGAAAAAGTCTTTTCCTCGACGCAAAGTGCACAGCGAACCTTTTGCTTGCGCGCGTTGTGGATTGTGTCCTCGTGACGGGTTAGGTCATAGGGCCGCGAAAACACCGTGTTACAGGGTTTGCCGGTCGTCGGGTTGATGCGCTCACACTTGTGGGGTCCCGCTTGGGAGTTGCGTTCTAGAATAGCCGCCGACGTCATAGCGGTGCTGAGATTTGCGCTTCGATGACCCTCACGCTTATGCTTTTGGAGCTTCTGCGGAGTTTCGAAGCGCTGCGAGCAGCCGTGATACGTGCACGAGTAGGTGCCTGACTCGGCGGTCGTTGATGCAGGCTTGGTCAGGTAGCGGTCCGAAAGAACGCTGTTTTGGCTTCCATTCGGCGGTTCCGCTTCGCTCGCACTTGACTCCATAGATGTCAAATGGGCTGGGAACTCTGGCGTGTGGTCAACTGCCGACAACATGGTGCTGGGTGTCGATCGATATTGTGAAGTTGCATTCATGGGAAGGCCTTGCATGTTTCCTTGTATTGAGGGTGTGGCGAAGCTGAAGCTGGTTGATGATTGTAATGATGGAGCAGTCGCAGATGAGAAGTTTGGTGAAAACTGAGGAGTGGCCCAGCTGTCTTGACGGTAAGACTGCGATGATGGTGTGTCGAAACTGGATTGGGTGGCGTTCCTATATTGATCGCCACCATTGTATTGGCCGTCGTACTCGTTAGCGCTACCATCAGGGAACAGTGGCACTTTGGAGTCCTCGTCTGTCTCTCTGTAGTCCAGTAAAGCGTCCTTGGGTGAGATGGTCTTCGGCTCGGTATCTTCACTTACGGCCATTTGAGGCTTCATTGCGTAGGCCGCATCAGCCTGGCGGTTCTGCTCACGTGCAGCAACGGCAGTGCCCATGGGCGAGTTGAAGTTGTTGCTAGGCTGGCGATAGGGCGAGCTCCTGCGGAAGGGTGAGTCACTCCTGGAGACATTGCTGCTTGGCGACTGTGAGCGCGCAAACTGTGCGGCTTGTAGCGCACGCTGCACGTTTTCGTTCCCGTTGCTGCGATATGGCGACAACAACGACGACTGCGCTGGCTTGGGTTGCGACGTTGAGGCAGTAGCAGTATTAGGCTCGTAGAAGCCGGTGTCGGCAGCGATGTCGGTGTATGTCCTTTCGAACTTGGGCACAGGGCGCATGTCTGGGTCATTGTAAGTACAGAAGTCGTCGAAGAGCCAGGAGTCTGTGCTGCGGAGTGGCTCACCATGTGCAGGCATCTTGAATTCCATATCTTCCTGTGCGTTGTGTGGCGTGGCAGGAGAGTCGTGGCCGTAACTTGAGACGGATTGTCTTGCTGAGTGTGCAAAGTCTGGTACGTCATCACCTTGGTCCATGAGCGCCTGCTTCATCGACATGTGTGCAGACATGGTTTGGTCCATGCCAACAGTGTTAGAGGCGTAATTGTTGAAGTTGCTGCCGTTCATGAGCGAGTCTTGAATGGGTGTATGTGTCGGTGTAGGGAGGTGGTTCTGGAACGACCTGGAATGTCTGTTAGCCAAGTCCCATAGGTCAGCCGACGCAGCCGGGTGCGAGGGCGAGGGCGAATGCTCAGGGAGAGCGACGTACTGGTAACCTGTCGGTTGGCGGATAGACTGGTACTGTGATGTGCTTGAGCCTACGGAAGACGAGGAGGATGCGCGCTGGTGACCGCGGTTCTGACGTTGCGAAGGTGTCTGGAGCGATTGGCCCTGCACGTTACCATAGTTGTTCCAGCACTCGAGCCCAGTGTTGGCGTTGCTGGCTGATAGCATGGGCGGTTGAGCGAAGGTTTGAGGGAGCTGCGGTGTGGGTGTCGATTGCTGGATTCGGATGTCCGGGTTCGCGAAGTCGGTATAAGCGCTCGTCATGTACGAGTTAGGTGCACTGCTGGTAGAAGTGCCGAAAGACTGTTGCTGGCTCTCGAGATAGTCGTTGAGGAGCTTCTGGTCGAAGAAAGGTTGCGCGGCAAATTGCTGGGGCAGCTGTTGATAGGAGCGTTGTGAAGATGGTGGTGACGGTATGGTTGGAGGGTGCTGACGTCGTGTGGATAGCGCTAACATTATGTTCGGGAGGGAAAAGTAAGGGACCAGCGCGGGTGGCAAGTTACTTTATACTAGTGGGCTTCCGGCCGATGACTCGGGAGGCCTCACCGATTTGAGTGAAAGACCGCTTGATGAGGTGATCTAGGGTCAACAGTTGGTGGAAGACTATGGAATCTTGTGTTCTAGAGTCTAGACCGGCTGTGCTCGGAATGTCGGAACTATGAGTATTTAAGAGTAGCCGTCAGTGCTTTTGAATTGCTGAGCGATAGGTAAAACAGTTTGGCAATGACGAGGTCGCGGAGATGCTTTCCTTTCATACCTGATCCTATGACGCAACCATCGAGGAGGGCTTGCAGGGGTAATTGCGCTAACGAGCGCCAAAATGCAAGAAGCAGCGCTATTGACAGCACCCACATTTTACCGTACACCATGCCCTGCATGATGTCGCCGAGGCCCTATCTGGCCGAAAGGCTGTGCAAAACTTGGTGCTGGACTCTCGCCCATATGAAATTTTCAAGGTGGGTTCGGTGGCAGCTGAGATAGCTTCGTTCAACACCTGCGGGCGGCTCCCAAAATACCGAGCAATCGCTTGCACTCATCCGAGCGATCTTTGCAGGCATTTTACTGCGCCTGAGACTACACCTGCGAACCGAACCGTCGTTAGCCATCACGCTGACCATCGACTTGGTGAGTTGTCGGCTGTTGTGGGGGGGTATCGTGCGACCGAATACCGCTAGGGCCGCTATTACGGTAACACGACCGTAAATGGTCCAACAACTAGCTGCCCTATCTCGTGACGGACGAGTTGGCTGTATCCAGACGGGCTGAGCAGCCTCGTCTTCATGCACGGTATACGCAACAGCCCCCCACTATAGGATTGAAAGTTACGGCGGCCAGACATGGAGTGTGCGAATGCTCCAGCCACAGCTCTCGCCGGCGTCGATAGGTCACATGCATAGACGCGTAACTCACAGCCGTGGTTTCAATATTCGAGTATTAAATGTCACGCTGCTTTCAGCTCTTGGACTGTCAGGCCACGCAAGACTACAGAGACTGTGTAGTCTCATACAGATAGAGATCCATCAAATAGCCTACCCCATGCTCTGCCCTGTGCTATTGGTAGCTAGATCTGGTGGCCAAACGGCTCCCGCACCACACTGTCGGCAACTCAGCCGCACATCGCCCAGATGCGATGCTGAAACCATAGATCCAACGACGAACCAATATACTGGGTCATGCACATACCAGATCGATATTCTAGAAGATCAAATCTAACCCGCAGGTGGAACCTGTACTTCCGCTGTGACAGTGACAGCATCCTTGGTCTATCGCGGCATCGCCGGTGTGACAACTGTATAGGTCTAGCCCAACCAGCATTACAAAAGGAAAACTCTTCACTGTGACTTCTCTTGCACTGTGCGCGCTGAAAAGAAGCAATTGCAACGTGCTGCAAGCATTCTGTGGAGTCGCATAGCAGCCCTGGGTCAACGTGGCATCGCGTCGGCGGACCAGAACGGGTAAGATCAATGCGGTTATGCAGGGTCCAGAGCGCCCCCATGTGGCAGTGCAGCCCTACCGTATGCACAGGCGTGTCTCAACCCCGGCGTCTCCGAAGTTCTGGGCTATACATTCGCCGATCAAAGGCACTAGCCACAAGCAGATGCACGGCCACTTGAGGCATGTTGCAGTCGTCGGGTATGTTAGACCGAGTACACATCTGTTTTATGTCTTACACTTTTACATAGATGAGTTATCCATGCGCTTACACTCGTTCTTACCTCGCCTACTCGTCCGTCGTAACGGATGAACGCTAGTCCTTCGCTTACGACAAACCATGACATCATCTCCAAGGTTTCCTCACTATCCGCTTCCAAGATTCGCCCGCAATCTGGCCGGCACAACTGCCGTGAAGTCATGTTGCTTCCACCCTTCTATTCATGCGAAGCGATACTTTGCGAATGAATATATTTTGTCTTCCTTTGAGTACGAAATCAATATCCTGCGCGGGCATCAGGGTGCACCTCACTTCTCGAAGCAGTCCCGATGCAGTCATCGATTCTTCAACGGTTGTGCGGGCGCCATCACCCTTAGCTCGTCTGCCCGCCAATCCGCGATCGCGGGATGATGAGGACCCTGCATCAACTTGATTTCATCGAAGTTTCTGCTGCTCCACCTGCTCTGAGCAGCTGCTTATGTGCCGATCATGACGATGGATCACGTGTTTTTGACTCCCTTCACTCATGTCGCAGCCATGACATATTCGGCTATTATACTGACAACTCGCGACGTTGACGTCTTCTTGACATGTTTTACTGTTCCTGTCTTCTTTTCATTAACCAATGCAGCTTCCTGCATTGAACAGGTTTTCAGCGAGCGCATGCAGGTTACACGTTAACCCGAGCTTCTGCCCCCCAACAAATATCATTGGGCTTGGGGGGGCTTCAGAAATGTAACACTGCTCCGGCTGCCCAGTTCCTGTTTCGTTCCCTATGGCACTTTGAAACACGACTATGACGTCATACAACATGCGCGCATTACGAACATTTTCCATGGTGTCGCAATATTAACGTATCCGATTTATTTTGCTGCCATGAGATGCAATTGAATTCTGTAGGTTCTGTGATGTCAGTGCAGAGATGCGGAGTTGCTCCGATCACCGCTCTTGTTGGCTATCATTATTCAAAAGTACCTTGTTTTATTTGCCGTTTCCTGGGCCGGTAGCATCACCCCCGGCCGTGTTTCGAGCGACGTTGCGCCGAACCAACGCGCCCAAGCACTTTCGGACCTAAGATAACACCGACTGGGGCATTACTTATGATATTGTCAGCGTCGTGTATTGTATGAATATTGACGATGGTGGCCAGCCTTGCGGCATTGGCAGCACGCCCCATGGCAACAATACGACGTATACGATTGCGTGTGCAAATTACAATAATATTATACGAGCATGCCCTATGCAGCGGGCTAGTACGCATTACGAGCATCTTGCGAGGCTGACGGTAGTAGGCAGTTAGCTTACGATCAATCAGGCAACGACGGTTCGAAGGTACACGGGAGCGCACGTGCACGTCAGCCGTTTGCGCGTCGCCCTTCAGATCTTGCCTCCTCTCTAACCTTTGATCAGTTGGCTGACTCCACATGGCAGGCATGTCAGCTCGGGGGCCATCCCTCAAACTGGCCCTCAAATCGTTGTTAGTACAGTTTTCCCAGAAGAGAATGGGTTAGAAGTTGAAAGACCAGTTATTTCAAATCTTACCATACCATTCATGAAGCCTCGCCACCGTCCGGAGGTTTTTTGTGAGCACAAACTTTATTCAGCGATAAACTTGACGAGGCTGTAGAATATTCGTACTGATTGTGGCATGCGGCTTAAGACGGGATCAATGTCGATTCCGCTCTTGCGACTACCCAAGGCTTAACATGAAAGTGAGTGATACTAAGACATATGCAAAAGGGCTCGGATTCGAGACATCGGCTCCTGCGCGTTTTGTGGGCAATACAACCAATGAACGCGCTATAAAAGAAACCAAAAATCTTTACCATAAGGTTAATATTACAGTGCGATATTCAAAAGTCTTCTTTTATACGCACCTTATACTAGGTCTTTGCGCCTGCAACACAAACTCTACGCCAAGGCTCCACTCGGCCAAGTCGTGAATATGCTGACCGGCCAGGCCTTTGGCAAAACCTGGGTCTCGGATATAGATCTTAATGGGACGACGACAATCATCACAGGGGCGAACACAGGTCTTGGTCTATAGTGTGCGAAACACCTGGAAGCCAAACCCCACTCCACTCCACTCCTCCCCTTTCTCCAACTAATTACGAGTGATTGAACCCCCCGGAGCCCGAAAAAAAACACATATCCAACATCATTCTCGCATGCCGCAATACCTGCAGGGGTCAAAGCGCAGTCGAAGCCATTTTCCGCGCCACAAGATGCGATCCCAGCACATGCGATATCCAAGTCTGGGACGTAGACCTCACAGATTACAACTCCGTGCTTGCATTCGGCATGCGCGTGCATACCCAACTACCGCGTCTCAACGCCTTTATCGCAAACGCTGGCATGCAACTGCAAGAATACCGCGTGGCGGAGCGTCTCGAGATGCGTCTTGCCGTCCATGTAGTCTCGACTTCCCTCTTCGCCATGGCCATCCTGCCCAAAGTCCACGAAACATGTACAACGCACGGCGTGACAAGGACATTAACGTTTTGCGGCTCCACATATCACATCTTCGGACCTGATGAAGAGTTCGACGCGGGTCTTACCCCAGACACAGATCTCTTCGATGCGCTCGGCGAGCCCGCGAACATGGATATCTTATGGTGGTACACACTCGGTAAACTGCCGGATCATTTTGTGTTTCCACGGGCTTGTCGCTGCGCTGTGCGATAGTCGCACAACCTACTCGCGTTTTGTTGTTGTCAATCTTGTTAAGCCGGGGGGTGCGCTACGGAGCTTTTGCGCGCAAAGCCGCATCCGCTTGGGAGCGAGAGGGGAGAAAGGTTTCAGGAGAAGGTGGGGAGGGATTTGATGACGAGGTTTGAGAAGGTTTCTCCTGAGGTGGCTGGGTTTTGTTGGCTGAAGAAGATGCGTCTAGCAAGCCTTTTCTGTAAATATAACTGGGCAGGTTGGGTGGCGTATTGCGGTCATGTCGATGGGTAGTTGAGGTCTTGAACAAAGGTATCCCATACGAGCCATGGTTTGTCGTTCGTAAATTCCATCGAAATGTATGGTTGAGAGATATCCTCAATGTCTAGAAAGGTCATATCCAAGGCATCAATGGGCATGAATTGCAGGTTCTGTTCCAGAATTTATGTGACCGCTTTCATGATGTCAAAAGCGTCCCATGGTCGGACAACATCGCGAGGTTGTCGGTGGATCCATGCTCTACCGGGATAGTTAGTCAGTTGAAGAGAGGCGATAGCGAGATGTAAAGGGGCCAACAGGATCAGCAGGCATACAGTATAGGAACTGCAATTTCTTTAACGGACTTTGAAAAAAACAAAAGGGATATGAGTGCAGAATTGCGTATATCCGAGTGTAATGAGAACGAGGCGGTCGTGGCGGCAAGGCATATCGATAGATGTCGTCCCGGATCTCGCGGGGAGACAAAAAGTCAACACCCGAGAGAGTTGTTCAAGCCATTCTCTGGAGAGCGTCTCTCCTTGTTTATGTCGTTTACTGATGTTGATGCTGTCTTTTGATGCGTTGGCATGATGGAAATGGCTCTATAGAGTGCGATAAGCAATATACCAGCATGGAATGAATGCCTGCACGATTGACACAAGGTCGTTGAAAGCACTGTGCTATTTGCATATCTTTTGTAGCACTCGATTCTCCGACTGAAGCCAGCGCGAAGCCCATACCACAATCTTCCGACTCAGACTCTTGCACACTACAAAGCTGAGCATAACACCATACTTCGATTCGAAACATCCAATGCTATAGAACCCCAGCAATCCCGTTTGTTCAACGCCGTGTCCCAGCCTGTACAATGCAACTGTGTAACCGACGCGGTGTTGCACGCATTTTGTTCATGTCTCTGCCCCTGTACTACTACGTGCGCACAAAAAAGTTGGGGTCTCGTATTGAAAAGAGGTTTTCAAGTAAGCTTTTGCTTAATGAAGAAGGCGCGGAGGTGCGATAGTTGCCAGACGCAAGTAACGCCCAAGATGACGAGTTGTATGATAGTCCAGCGGACGACGCGAGAGTTTGTATGTTCAGACTGATCACGGAACTCGGCCTCGCGCTCCTGTAAACACACGTTAGTCCATGGTGCGGTCGCGTACACCCCCTCCCCCTTCATGTGTAGCCAAACTGAGGGAAAATGATATCAACGTACTCTCTGGAAGACTTGTTCTCTTCTAACGTCCTGCAGCCGCGAGTTCAAGTCCTTGACCTTTTGCACCAGCGTCTGTACCTTGTCCTTGTCTGTACTCTCGATCCGGCTCGTCTCGCCAATCGCCATGTCCAGGGTAAACTTGACAGTGCCGTGTACACCTGAGCTCAGCCAGCCGCCTCCGCTCTGGACATTCTGAGGGGTAACGCAAATCCTGTGCTGTCCGCTGTCGGCAGCGCTGAAGGTGAAGCGGCCCTGAGAAGAGCCTCTTTGGGCGACGATACGATGGTTGTTGTCGAACGTTTCTTCAACGGTGACGAAGACGCCGACGTCGGGCATCGTCTGGTAGGATTTGGTCGCGTCGTGCCAGACTTCAGCGTGGTAGTGGCCTGGTGGGTGGGTGTTAGTTGTATTCTGGAAAGAAGTCCAGAGACAAAAGGCATGTTCCTCACCAACAACCAGCGTATCCTTGGGCAATTCCTCATAGAAGCACTTTTGGACCGCGCCGTCCATGAAGAAGTGTAGCGCTTGTGACGGCACAGCCAGCGCAGCCGCGAGCAATACCGTTGGTTTCCACATTTTTTGACAAGTCGTAAGCTCCCCGCCCGCGAAGAATTGGACGTATGCGCGGAATTCGAGTGTTGGTGTGAGCCGTGTACTTGGGAATCCTGAAGCTTGGGTCGAGAGTCGTCGAGGTCCGGAAACTCCAGGTGTACGTTCCAAAAGCGGTTAGATCTCCGACACGTGCGTTTGCTCCCTCTCGTTGCGTTGAACCCCCCTCCACCCACCATTTCTTACTTGTTCTGAGTTGAACACTACCCATGGCTCAAAAGCTCTCATCAAGATAAACCAGTCGTCCAGAGGTTTTCGAGACTTTGCTTTCACAATGCTCAATGCCGGCACCGCTATGGCCATGGGTGACCAAACTGACCGTCCTTCAAGACCAGGACCCGACTTTACATTCAATACATCCCACTTCACGATACCTGACCATCACCTCAAAAGCGCAACATGTATCTAGCATGTATGAATTGAGTCAGCGGAAAACCTACACAGAGCCCATATTGGGAGGCGCCCTCCCGACCTCGACCCCGCAACAATGACTTTTAACCTAGGTAAAGAGAGTACGACTTGAACGACAGCCGAAACATGTAGCCATGCACCTTTCCCTTGCCTGACATTATTTTTTTCACATAAATGAAAAACTGGTCCTCTCTATTTTTCAATCTGGTTGTCCATCACCAAACATGTCTCTCATCAACCCCACTCCATCAACACTCCACACCCTCTCCTCAACCCCCCGCACAATCCTCATAACTGGCAGTTCGTCCGGCATCGGTCTCGCAACCGCGTCCCTCCTATCCAGCCTCAACCCCTCACATAACCTAATCCTGCTAGACAAGCAGCCCCCACCGCCCACATTCAGCCACGCACCAGCCCACCAGCTCTTCCACGCCTGCGACATCACCTCCTGGGGTGCGCAACGCGCGGGTTTCGCAGCAGGTTACGCGCGCTTTGGTGCCATAAATGCCGTATTTGTGAACGCGGGCATCGCAGAGTATGACGACCAGTTTTTTACCGAGGCGCTGGATGAGGAGGAGGGACTCAAGGAGCCGGATCGCAGGACGCTAAAGGTGGATGTTGATGCAGCGGCCGATACGGTCAAACTTGCTATTTACTATCTGCGGAAAAATGGCAGCAACAAGGGGGCTTCACCAGCCCGCGGTAGTAGGGGTAGTAAGGGTGGTAATGGCAATGGTAGTGGAGGCTCCATCATCCTAACAGCCAGTCTAGCAGGCTACCTCGCCTCGGCAGGCGCGCCTTTGTATTCGGCCGCCAAACACGCCCTCGTAGGCCTCATGCGCGCCCTAAAGCACGAATGCATCAAGCTAGACATTGCCATTTCCGTCGTTGCCCCGGCCATCACCGTTACCCCCATCCTCACCCAAAATACCCCAAACCATACCAACAACAACAACAACATCGTCACACCGCAATCCCACGCAACAGCTCTTGCTTCCTCCGGGGTCCCCATCAACAAACCCTCCTCCGTTGCCCTGGCCGTAGCCTATCTGCTCGACCGCGGCCTCGCCGCAAACGGAATGGGTATCTTGGTCCAAGGGGATTTGTTTGTCGATGTTGAAGCGGGGCTTGCGAGGAGTAGGGAGGTGTGGATGGGGAGGGACATGGTGGATTTGTTTCGTGGACAA
>LR132700.1:0-13740 GCA_900634815.1 Paradendryphiella salina | reverse complement strand
TATTTCGCCCCAAACTCCAAACCTTAGTAATCCCACTCTTTTTTTTTGCCCTAAGGGGTTTATTTTTTTGTTGGGGCCCCCCCCCCCCCCCGCAGCGGCGGAGTCTTTTTAGAAGATGGTGTGTGGACGGTCGTGTGAGTTCTGGGCTATTGCGTACCCATGTTGGTAATCCCCAGCACAAAAACCACGGTTCAGAGCACATTACCCCCGTTTCAGGCTTGCCACGAGGGGACGCAGTGTGCGCACGGATCCACTGCAAATCTCCCGCCCACGGCGCCCCCGCGGGAGCGCGCGTATAGCAGACGACCATCATTCGGCTAATGAGGAGTGTCGAGAACGTGACCTGAGCGTGCTGTGTCACCACAACGACAGCTGCTACGACGACGGCCCAAGACATGACCGCCATCGACCTTCTTGTTTGAGAGGGGCAATGTCTTAGGGCATATGGGACCTTAGGTGCCTGACTGTATAGGTTTCCCCACCATTCGCTTGGGCCTAAGTGGGTGATCTTTGCGACCGGGTTTCAGGCAATGGTTCGCTCGCGCGAAAATTATAGTCATGGGAGGCGGTACTACTACGATGGCACATTGCGCGGTATCTACACGGGTGGACGCTTCGCAGCGACCCTCTCCACAACTACAACAGCCCAGACAGCCAGACAGCCTTGGGAGAAAAGGTCATCAATCTCGGCACGGCCGATAGAACACGATAGGCCTGGGAGCACTCTTGACTACCGGATTACCGCCCACAAATGAAACAAACAAGCATACATCACTTCGTTCACTGGTGTCTTGCCGTGTGGTCCATGCCTTTCCCATCACAGATCGGCGTGGGGTGCTAAATGCCGGTAATTAGGAATACTAGGTGAGTGATATAGGGCCGGGCGGGACGGCATGAACGTAGACTATTGAGCGGCACATGAACTGTTGCAAGCGAGCGAGTCTAGGTCACAAAGGCCCTACAGCCTACCATACACTAGGTAACTTTGCCATTGACCAAGGTGTGGAGCATTGTTTGTAAGATTTGGAAATTGATATGATGTGGAACTTTGTCTGGAACGGGGGGTCGAGCTGAAGTTTATGTAGTGGAGATTTATGGCTTATTGTGATGCGTTGCCTGGATGTTGAAAAAAAAAGAGTAACAAGGTGTCGTGTCTCGGAGGAAGGATTGCATACCCGCACTTGGACTTGCTTCGCATTAGGACGGGGTCCCTGCATTGCGTTGCGTCAGAGCACTACCGCCCTTTGCATCGTGTGGAGAAGTCCTGCAAGCAGTAAGACTGACACGCTCGGTCGCTAGATTGTGCTGAAAACAGTCTGACAGTGCATATGTGGTGAAAGTCCATGCTGATGCCGGTAAACCTTCCTTGAAACTATTGTTGACCCCTAGTACTCCACCATCCTTATATCCCGCCCTATTCTCTTCGCCTAAGCCGGTCCCCGCCCTAGCATCGCGCTAACTCCCTTTTTTGCAAATTCGCGCGGCCCACGGGCGCCGCGGACTACTTGCTCGCTGGGAGCGGTGATAGTGCGTTGGCCATGCACCTGTTTACCGTAGCTCTCGTCGTCATATGCGACCGAGTTGTGGGCGACTATGATGTTCCTGCGGTATAGCTCCCGGTATAGCGGTGCCTCCTGCCTGGATTGCCCGGCGGTGCTCGTGCCATCCTGGGCCACGGTCACACCGCTGAGCGTGAAGTGCTGCTCGGTGCTACCTGAGCCACATGATTTCTTTTGAGCGGGGACGGAGAGGTAAGATGCTGTGCCATTCTGTGAGTTGTTCACGTCTGAACCAATGAAGGTGTGATTGCTGGGCGACGTTGGTGGTAGGCGAGTGTAATCAAAGGTTTTCCATTCATTCGGAAAGGCTAGGTCGCCTACCTGCTGCACCCATTTTCCCCGCTCCATGCTTGCGTCGATGGTGACGTTGCCATCTGGCGGGGCGTTGTAGGATGATCTGACCCAGAGAGGATATTCGAAGTTCTTGGAGTAACCTGTGAAAGCACCCTGTATGCCGGCAGTTGATTGCCGCACGACCTGATCATTGCCTTTGCTACTAAGAGTTCCGATGTTGGAGAAGGTAAGGTCTTGCTTCCATGTGACCGCCTTTGCTCCCGTGTCTGTATGGAAGACCGACTCGATATATACACTGCGAGTCACCCGGATAGAATAATCCAGGGATACGACACCATTGCTGTTTGTGTCCCCATTTGTTCCAGAATGCAGTTCCATGGAGACGGTTGAGCCTGACTTGGGGCTTGATCCAGTGATGACGTTATTATTTACGTCAAGCCAGACGAAGACTTTACCGGTAACGACCCAGTTCGACCCGATAGCAGTTGTAAAGGTACCAGTGCCACTCCCATCGTCGTCGATACCGATGACCTCAACCTCGAACGTGTGCGGTTCACCATCATTGAGCATTGGTATGAATGGTGTGATGTCGATTTCGTCTTCCTGGAGGTCAAACGCATCAATGCCTACGACGGGCCGCCAGAATCCTGGGACTACACCTCCGGTAAATATCACAGGGAAAGGCCAGGCAACTCCAGCCAATTGCCCGTCGATTAGAAGTCGAAGCTCTCGGAAGGCTGAGTGGCCATATAGCAATGTGTCATTGCCAAAGACGTCGGTGTCAGAAGAAAGTATGTTGCTCCACCAGAACTCTTCAGCAGCCTGCCCACACGCCGAGATGGAGAACACCGCTTTCTTGGCGTTTTGCGGTAGTGTGATGGTGTCCATTGCTCGAGTATCCGGCACAGTGAATGCGCTTGGAGAGTCATGAGCAGATCTTCGAGCGGAGATTGGGATGACGACATCTGCAGGCTCGATGGCTTCTTCATCGGTGAAGAAGGTTGCAGTTAGCGTTGTTTTCCAGGACCCTGTGTACGTATCGTCAATCAAATTTCCTAGGTCGAAGATAATTTTCTGCCGTTGCTTGAACAGGGAGAGATAGCTACTCATGTCTTTGACGTAGCTCCATATGATTCCATTCTGTGTCGGCTCTGCAGTCGAAGTGCGGAAGACCTCAGTATCATCGAGGAACATCAGACCCAGCCTATCAAATTGTCGGCCGGTCGAACTGACTGTAAAGTTGAACGTGACCCTATTGAAGCTGCAGTTCGGGGGTTCGTAATCACCGACAAATGGCTGACCGTATGAATAGGCAAAGGTATGCACCATTAGCGTTTCTTGGCATCCACTGACTGGACTGAGGACTGGCGGCGTGACCTGTAGGCACTGGAGTAGGAAGGACTCGTTCGCGGCACGGTTTCTCAGTGAATGAGTATAGGCATAGGGCTCCGTCGGGGCGGTCAGGAAAGCGGAAGTGGATTGAGACATCGTGATTAGCATTAAAAGCATTGTTATGAGATGCGAGCAGGGCGCTGCTCGCCCAGGTGACGTTCGCTTGCTGAAATCTAACAATCCACCCTGACCCAATCCAAAGACTCCGTCGCTCTTGTGATTGCGATCACGCATGTCCCATACCATTTTGGGAACCGGCCAGTAGTGGGGTGACGGACAAAACGCCATGAACTCCGTAATCAGAGGTATCTTGCGAAAAAAAGTCCCGATATTTTGGTGCGCCGTTGAAACTCCGAGTAAGAAAGGTAGTATCGATGTATGACTGACGTCTAGCGTAAGCGAGTACGTCTAGCATTGACAACAGGAAGTTGTTATTGTGTACCTCATCTGTCGAGCTGGGCAACTATAAGCCCCTGCCCCCCCGAGAAGCAACGGTTAATTGCCTGATAAGAAAGATTGGTGTACGACAGAATGAATTGACAAATCCAGGAAGAGAGGCGCAGTATAGTGTTTAGTGCCGGCTTGTTATGGTCCCGTCGAGTGGGAAAAAGAATGGTGGTACTGGTTATTGACCGCCTTTGTGATTGTCCCAAAAGCGTTTAGTGGCGTTTCGGATTATCTCGTTGTCGCCGAACCGCGTGCGATAGTAGTTCAAGAGGGCGAATTCGTCTGGTGGTAGGATATAGGCTTGGGGTTGGGCATTGAGTTTTGACCAGACTTCGGCAAGACGTTTCTCGAGAAATTGAGCAAGTCGTTGGTCGACTCCGCCTTCGCTATTCTGAGCGACGTGAACAGCCTGGCCCAGCGAGAGGTAGCCGTGGCCAGCTATATATTCAGTGTTACCACCCATGTCGTTGATAATGCAAAGTAGAATGGTTGGTGTTAGGCTAGACGAGAGGGGAAGGAGCAAAAGTTGGTAGCAGTGTCGACAAGATAAGGAGCGTGGAGGTTAAAAGGGTAACCAAGAAGGCGACGGGGTAGTGCGACACGGAGCAGGCAGGGTGAGGAAGTAGTGCGGGCAGTGGTATATATACCAAAGCATATTAATAGGCAAGTTGAGAATGAGATGAACCCACGTGGAGATACAGGCAGATCCTGAACGAGACCTCATGCAGCTACGCAAGGTGAGAGCCTAGTCGAAGCCTCAAACAGTTGGCTCCGGGAGCGTGCCGTTTTGGGCGCTGTCAAGTTGTGAAGCGAAGGAATGGGTGTAACACCAAAGCGCAGCATCATCCCGCAGAATAGTGTGAGAAGCAGGCAAGGGCCCCGGTCGGGAGGGAAGTCACAAACGGCGTCGAGCAGTGCAGGACGATCAACTCCAGAGTCCAGCCGAGCTAGCAGGGGGGCAGGCACGACGCTGCGCTGTTTGAAGAGGAGTCCTTGTCCGATGCCTTGGGACGTTGGTAGGCCAGAGGAACCGCTCGTGATCACGGGCCAATCGAGGGATGACGCGGCTGCAAGAGGACGATGTTAAGCCCAGGTAAATGAATAATGGTCTCCGTCACTCGTCAGCTCAGCACCCAAAGCTCAAACTTTGAGACTGGTGCGGTTGCAGGGTTGTGGGAACGCCGAAAACTCTAAAGGATCGAGTTGCAAACTTTGGCAGGGCGTCGCAGTCAGGGCGCCGAGCCGTGCTAAAAGAATTTCGGACAAAACTCGTCGACGAGAAGGGACGAGTCGTGTGATGAGGAGAAGAATGTGGACGGCGGACCCAACGCCAGAGCGACCATGCGGTCGAGAGGTGCCATGTCGTGATGCAGTTCGGCAGTGGGAGTGGCGCCGGGGACTGCAGCATGCATCATGATGGTAAGCGATGAGTCGTCGAGTACAGAGGGCAGCGGACCACATGTGGAACCTTGTCAGATCGAATCAGGCTAATGTGCGACGTTGAAGAGTGTTAGAGGCCGGCTGCGTCCGCAGAATTCCAACGCCCTTCACCACTCCGATGCGTCGTCCCAAAGGCGGCCGTCCCATTCTTCGAGCACGGCCCCACGCGTGGCGCGGCGGCCTGATGATAACAAGTGGTCCAAAGGGCCACAGGTTGTGAAACGGTCGTGTTGACTACCTGACTTTCTGCAATGGAGCCCTCTCCTGTTCCACAACGGCGCTATCGGTACCAGTGAACGGGTTCGCATACAGCGTGAGTTGGACCCGCACGGTTGATAATAAAGCTACGCGTGGTGCCCCGCATTTTAGAATTCACCATGTACAATACTACCGCCCTCTGAGCCCTTAGAGACGGCACGCGATCGTCACAGCTGGCGCAATAATCAAATCTATTGTGACAGAGGCTGCCAGCAAGCAGCGCCACACCTCCGGTCGGGCTCAAGCGCGTTCAGACGGGCGACTGGCCGGGACCCTAGCAACTCATCACAGTGACGTTCGTAACCGAGCGAGGGTGAAGGATCCGACCGTGCAGCGCATGCATCTTGTATGATGCCCACGTTCCGTCCGCAAGGAGGCGTGCAGTATACAGCTATGCCGATTCCGGCATGGGCTGCAGAAACACGCTTCGAGACTTCTCAAGGAAGCCCTTGGCCATGATTGGGCTCATGCATGCTGACGCTTCTGTCGGGCTACGCTGTGCGAAGCTGCGCGAGATAGCTCCCAACTCCCCGGTCAGCATGCCCTTGGATCATGGTAGTAACCTCGCAGCTAGATAGCCAGGGACATGCGCATCAAGAACAATGAGCCGTCACGGCGGTGCCCTAGAGGCGGTGCGCATCCAGGAGATTTGAGACGAATCTGGCAAAGACGAACAAAACGGCCCTGGATCTTGACATCGCTTCCACCAGGGAACCTCGACATGCAGTCTTATCAGAATCCGATACGCGGTTCAGACAGGTTCAGATCGCCGGCCAGTGCAACTCATTGGTGAAGTGCTGAGCATGGCGGTGTCACGGGGCACAAGGCTTGTGGCAATGTCCATCCTTTTGAAGGTAGTGGATGACTGTACATTTTAGGTTCAGTCGCCGACTTTGAGACGAGGATATGCCGATAGTACCTACGACCATGATGCCCTTCAGTTGTGAAGCACAGCAGCACTCTCCACCTTGGGTAAAGCCGACTCTCAAGCCATTGTGCCCATCAACTATGTCGCCTTGGATGTATGGAACCGCGACGGACACAACGCTATAGCCCATGTCTCCTCATGTGGCGACACAAGATGGTTCGGGCACGGAAATAGTATTTCTCCGGCCCTGGACCCTGGCTAAAACAATCATAGGCAATCGTGACGCTGCATCGACGTTGGCTTTGGCGAGAACTTCTGGAACAACGCGCTGTGACTGAGTCTGAATCGACTGACGCACCACCTGAGTAGTCGTCACTCCGCCTCTAGCTTTGCCATTCTCGAACTCGCATGCAATGAAGCCACGAGTCGCACGCATCGGGACCGACCTGCTTTTTTTCGGGAGTGCCACCAAAAGCTCCGCAGGGCGACCGGCACCGCCCTCCTTGCGCAACTTCTTCACTTCCACGCCGCCCTTAGCTCGGTTAAGCCCAGCGAATAGAACACTTGGGCAAAGTGCCCTTCTCTTTTTCCGCTACCAGCGTTCCGCCCTCGGCCGCCGCTTCCGATCTCTTCGTCTCAAGAGTGACAAGCCCAACATCCAGTCGCACAATCCCACACCACACCTAGGCAGCCCAGAACCGGCACCTTCAGTATCACAACGGCTGAAGAAACTCTCCCGAGAATATGGCTGGACGGCGCTCGCCGTATACCTCGGATTGTCACTCATCGACTTCCCCATCTGTTTCATAGCCGTACGTTTACTCGGTACCGATCGGATTGGCCACTATGAGGAGGCTCTGAAGAATGCCCTCTGGAGCGTAGTACGCGTAGTTATGCCTAACGCGGGCAGAAGGCCAGCCGAGGAGGGCGCAGATGAAGACATAACAGAGGCCACTGCCAGAGAAGGCTATGTAGAAGCTGGAAGGGCTGTGGGACACAATGGTGGGGCAGATGCATGTACGCAGACTCTCCTACCTTTAACATTTATCTGTTGCTGACAGCACCTACAGCAATCTGGACCCAGCTCGGGCTGGCATATCTTGTCCACAAATCCCTGATCTTCTTCCGCGTACCACTTACGGCTGCCGTGCTACCCAAGGTCGTCAAGACCCTCAGGAGTTGGGGATACAATATTGGAAAGAAGACGCCTAAGACCCCATCCGTATAAATCCTGGAAGTGACCGAGATATCGGCTGTCTTACCGCCATCACCACTTGCGCACATGGGCCACCGAGGGCCCCCCTACCTGTAAATTTTAATGCATCACGACTCTGTAAAACAGTACATACATGTAAGATTTGGACATAAGCCGAGTGGTTCAACTACAATCTATTTCCAGCGCGTCACATGTGTGGCCCCTTTTGTCCTTGACCGCACTATCGTTGCTCAAAACTTGACACCGCGCTTTGATAAACCGCCTTCCTCGTACATGTCAAAGTTAATTCCGTCTGAAGTATCACCCCTCCCCCGCGATCTCATTGGTGGTGAAGGCTTGCTTCGACATGTACATGACGGAGAGTGTATTAGTCCTCCCCCACTATCGCTCGCCAAAACTTGTCAGCTTAGACAGCTAGTGGAAACCACTCCCCACAAATCTATTAGGAAACCTAGTACAGCCGCTCTCCTGTTGGAAACGTTGTTGCAAGAACATGCTCTTCGGCAAATCAGCGGCTGTGTGGGATTCTTGCGGCGCCAAACTAGGTTCCTGCCCGAATAGACAACCAAGGTCGGTGACGCTAACACCATGCATGACATACACGTACGGGCCGTAGACAAACCTAATCTCGACATCAGATGACTTCAATCCCATTGCTTTCATAGTGCCTGCGTTGTGAAAAGGATAATTCTAGGTCGCCGATTTCAACCCTGCACACCGGAGGCAAGCGCAGACATTATTTCGGTATGACCTTACCTAGGCTGCGGTCTCATATAAACCTTCCCCAAACTTGTGAAACTTTCTTCACAAGGTCAATGTCTTGCGGATCTAGGGCTTACCCAATTCCACTCCGAGTGCCGCCATCACCGTATTATCGTATGAGAAAGTTTGCGCTACATCATTGTACGCGTAGCCCATGCTTACCTCGGCAGAAGGTCGGTCGGTGTTGGAGAACGCACATGGCGCTCTAGTGGTGGCTGAGGCACTCAAATAGAGCAGTACTCCGAGCGCTTGTCCCCGTCCCATTGAACCTTGAAAATGATTTATCGTGATCTCTCTCGACGCTACCTTGGACTTGGCGGTAGCACGTATGCGATGAAACGCCAACGGCAATCCTCGTTCATCTTCACGAGCATGACCGTAGCTTCACTCTCCGCTGTCAACCCTGAATCATGTGCCGTCGGCAGACCTGCGTTTGCAGATGAACTGTCGGTGACATACACAAGATTTGCAGGTCATCATATATGCGGATGGCATGACAGTATTGACAGGGTATCAAAAGCTTGACACTAAGAAGACAATGGAGCATCCCCGTACGGTTTATACCGCTTTACCTGTTCAGCGTCAGCTCCAAAACCCTTGTCGATAGAATGGCAGGGTGACTCCCTTGGTGAGAGCGGATGAGAATATCAATCGACGTCAGATTCGGGTTCGAGATGCAGGTAAGATGTCGCTATGTAGGTTTGTCAGGAAGATCCCTCCAGAGACAAAAATATCACATCTGGGCTCATTTGCCTTCTCAATGCGCGGCATAGGTGCATGATACCAGGGTCTTGGGTAATTACGGGGCTCGAGACAAATGCAGGGAGGAACTTCATCATCACTATCACACTGCGGTCCGCGTCTTTAAGCACAGTTCTTGTAACCAACCACTGCTGAATACACACCTCATGATATTACCAAAGCAGCTATTCCCTAGGAAGTGCAAAGGAGCTCGGATATCGTCCAGAGGCATTGTCTTGCTCATTCAACGAAAGTACATTGACAGTCACAGGTATGTATGAACGCAATGAGACCCGAGTAGCCATTTGAAATGAGGCAGCCAGATCAATTAAACGTTCACGATGTCGTTCTTGGAACATTCTTAGAGGGCTTATATCGAAGGTGGGACTTTTCGAATAAGCGTGACAAATTGGTTCCTGTGTCTACGTAATGACCTCGCTGTGCGATCACCAGTGAAAGCGGAGTACGATGGCCGAGAAAGCAAGTCTCAGATACTGGAGACCGTAGCAAAGAGACTTCCGCCGAACGCGCTCGGACGAAACTGCGCGGAATAGATATCTAACTGGCAAGTGGTGCCCCGATAATATTGGGACCTATCGTGTTAAACAGCCAATACAACACTGTTCAATGGGCGAAAGATAGCTGCTCAACATTATCGTTGCGTTGCGAATGAAGGTAAAGGTTGTGGGAAGGGATGAGAGAAAACTTTCCAGCTGTAGCAAATTCCGCGCATCACGCTTGCACGTGTTGGCACTAGACCCCTTCCATCATCCCTGCACCTCTCCTAACCCCTTCCATCAGCTCCCACCACCGTATTAACCACTAATCCTACCTCCGAATACCAAAACCCTCTGATCATGTCGCCCTTTGCTTGTACATGTGCGCGGAAATTTTCTCAGTAATAGAAATAATAATGTCCTATCTCAAGCAGGAGATACAATACCACAACGGCATACCATGCCTCGATTTCCCCTACGCATCTTTCGCCTACCTTACACACGTGCCGCACGCCGGCGACGCATGTACACAATGCTCTCAGTCTTGTTCGTGGCAATAACCTTCATCCTGCCCTTCTACTTCATCTACAAGCCCCCGAACCTTCTGATCCGGTATTTCCAGCAAAAGTGGCCGGATGTGTTATGGCACGTGCCTACTTCCAGTCTTCGACGAGATGGAAAAGAGGTGGAAAAAGTCATCGCGTTGACCATTGACGATGCGCCGTCGGAATATACGGCGGAAATTCTGAAGGTGCTAGATGAGAATGAAGTTAAAGCGACTTTCTTTGTCATCGGAGGCCAGGTCAGCGGACGAGAGATCATCCTGCAGACCATGGCCGCAGCCGGAATGGAACTCGGAAACCACGCCATGCACGACGAACCATCCCGTTCCTTGTCACCCGTTACTCTTGATGCAGAACTCCGGGAAGTGGAAGGCTACATCAACGGAACTTATGACGCTCTTCATCAGCCGCACCCACCGAGGTATTTCAGGCCCGGCTCAGGCTTCTTCAGTACGAGGATGCGCGCGCAGATTAGGGAGATGGGGTATCAGATGGTGCTGGGCAGTGTGTATCCGCACGATCCGCAGATTGCTTATCCTGGGGTGAACGCACGGCATGTGTTGAGTATGGTGCGGCCGGGGAGTATCATCATATGTCATGACCGACGAGGGTGGACGGTACGGATGCTGAGAAAGGTGCTCCCGGAATTGAAGAGAAGAGGTTACAAGATCATGACTATTACGGGGTTGTTGGAAGCGGCAGGGCGAAACAAGGGGATTTGAAAAGGCTAGGGAAAGGCCAAGTTTCCAACCTACTGGTATCGGCACTCACCAGGGCAGTCTTGATAGCTTGAGGCATCTGCTGCGTGAAATCAACATGATCCTTCTCAAGTTGCAAGCGCACTATCTTGATTCAGTTAGGGATTGCTAGTGCCGTAATCGACACCTGGTTGATGCTGCCTGCCCAGGTGCCTAGTTGGCACGTGAATGCGGGACTAGCGCCATCGCGTGTCTTCCATTTCGGCGCGTAATCTGAGCCACCAGGCCCAACTTCAGTAGAGCGGCGACCCATGCCCACCCTATCTTGACAGCACGACAATGCCTGCGTATGTGAAACTCATCCCGCGTGCTCAAGTGCGACAGACTGTTTTCTCGCCGTAATCCGACTAATGCTGTTGCAGGCCAGGCGACCAATACAACGGCGGCAACATCCAGAACCCATTCGAAGAACGCGTCGTGAACGGTTTCACCGCATCGGAAATCGCAACATTACAGAGCAGATTAAATAAACAACTTGGCCCAGAGTACATATCGCAGCGACCGGGCAATGGCGGCGGTAGGGTGGCGTACCTGGAGGGCAACAAGGCAATAGCGCTTGCGAATGAGGTGTTTGGGTTCAATGGCTGGTCGAGCTCGCTGGGGCAGGTGCAAATCGACTACGTATGTTTTTTGCGTCTCTCGTAGGTGGGACACAGGTTAATAAGGGCAGGTCGATGAGCACCAGAACGGCAAAGTTAGCTTGGGTCTCTCAATCGTAGTGAGGATCACACTGAAAGACGGCACATACCACGAGGTACATCTACCTGCTGGTAACATTCCAAGCTATGCTGACACGCCGCTAGGACATCGGTTACGGCTCAATAGAGAACGGCAAAGGCAAAGCGGCATCGTTCGAGAAGGCCAAAAAAGAGGCAGCAACAGATGGATTGAAACGCTCCCTACGTACATTCGGCAATGTTCTCGGCAACTGTCTGTACGACAAGGAGTACTTGAAGAAAGTTCAGGCTATGAAGGTCAAGCCCATCAAGTTTCAGGAAGACAGCCTTTACCGACATGTCGACTTTGCACCACCACTTAAACCTGGCGCACAAGCTTTAGTAAAGCCAGAGCCTCAAAAGACACCAGTCAGGCCTAACCAGGTTCTCCGAACGCGTACAGACCACCTCAGTAACGAATCCTTTAGCGCAGATTTTGACGACGAAGCCGACGAAAATCTGTTTGACGGAGTTGAAGTTAGCGAGAAGCACGGTGACGAGTTTTCATGTTTAGAAACACTTTCTGCCCCGGAAACTACAGGACCACGACCCGTTCAGCCAGCGAGAGCGAACGGTGTACCGTCTGCTCGAACATCCCCCGTCAGGAATACAGGACCTCGGCAGCCGAATGGTAGGCCTGTACAAGCAGGCCGTGGGCAACCCGTAGCACAACAGCAACCTCCGCCTAACCAAGCCCCAGGAAGACCCCAGCCCCAACTTCAAAATGGACGACAACCGCAGACACCAGTTCAGCAGCAACCCAGACCCATGCAAAATGGCGGACGCATGCTTCCACCTGCTGCAGAAAATGGAGCTGCTCCAAGGCCTGTTGGACAAGATCCCCAGAACCAACAAGCTTCGAACCACCAACCTCTCCGTCCAACACCTCCTCAAGCCCAACTACCATCTAATCAACACCGTCCAGGGCCACAAGGCCAACCAGCAACAATGCCCAACGCGAATCTAGCAACTTCAAACCCACGGCCTGTCGGTTTCGTGACCTCACGCGCCGCCGAACTCCTCCAAGCATCCGAAACACCGTCGTTGAACAACATCCCACAATTCAACCCTAATGCCGAATCGCCCATTCCAAAGGAACAGCGCACGCCCGGCGTCGACCACGCACGCAGTATTCCCATCAAACGCGAAGCAGTCGGCGCGCCCCCAGCCCCTCAGCCCGCCGCCCAACGGCCTGGCGTAACATCTGCAGGTTCCTTCAACCGTCCGAACATAGTAAATCCGCATCTCGACACCAACCGACGTATCGGTATGCCCGGTACACCCGGCTACGCCATGAGCCCCAGTGTAAATCGTGGCGCTTACAAGCCGCCTACATTCGCTAACGGAGCTGGACCGAATGGCATGAAGAGGGAAAGAGCTGCGTTGCAGGATGTCAGTAACGTGGGTACAAACGGCAACACAGCTGCAGAAGGCCCAGACGCAAAGAAACAAAAGGTTAATACCTCGGGTACGGAGAACAGTGCTGGGGCTATGAATGCGTAGATGGGTGAGGAGACTGAGTCATGAGGAAGATTTTTTACATCATTATTGATGATGAGCGAGGTGTTTGGGCGATTTGAGGATACGGCGTTTGGCGTTTTACCATTATAAAATAAGGTACAATGGGGACTCGGTGTAGAGTGCTACGGGCGATGCACTTGGGGGGTGGTTTATGAGCATGTATTCCACATGCCTAGCGGTCATTGATTGGTTTTAACAAGATACATGTCAGAAACATCTTTTACACACACACACACACACACACACACACACACACACACACACATACGACACGCCACCGACTCATGATGGAATTTCTATCACCCTGTTTTCCAATTGCTCTGATTTGATCTTGGCTCTTGGGGGTTACTAATTATTCATGTCCATGAAAACGCCAGATCGCAGACCAAACCCGCTAATGCAAAGGACACTGAGAACACAAGAGAAACACGTCATGTCTTCTAGTGCATCGTGAGGTCAGGGAGAACGTGCGAAAAAGAGAGGCGGGATGGATGAATCGCTCGGGTTCTTCGTTCGCGCTTCGTCCCTTATCTCCACCACCACCGCCACCACCACCTTACCGGCTTCTCGCTCTTCGTAACGAGACATCGTCAGCACCCTACGCAGCACAAAAGAGCAGGGCAAGAAAAAGGATAAGAAACAAAAAAGATAAACACCCTCCCCCCCCCCCCCCCCCTCACCCCCGGAATTTTCCCTTTTTTACTTCCC